>JAFELO010000254.1:136503-148715 GCA_017140195.1 Eumaeus atala | reverse complement strand
AGAGTTGGTGTATTGATTATTTGCAACGTGCACTATTGGATGTACTTAGGTCTAAATTATATTGCCTGGGACAGGGGAGGGCGTCGCCTCTCCTACACATACGATCGCGTACCTAGCTATAATATCACGCAATGTCTGCTGGCAGTATGACTGATTATCTCTGTTGTATATTTATTGCTAGCCTTTATCTACTTTGCATATAATATTTTAAGGTATTTCTTAACATAATATATATTTAATATAGATTACTATTTACAGGTAACACGTTCTCTAAATAAAATAAGGTTATTTAATATAATATAGAAAATGTATTAATTTGAATGCATGCTTTGTTTTTATACCATATAATTATTATATTTTCAAGTTCTAAAACAATGACTTCCTATTTGAAATGAGAAGTTGTTGCTTTCCTTCCACTTTCGAATCTCCACATTTTAATGTGATAGAAATCATTTCCGACTATTTCCGGAGTGAATTATGTTTGCCTAATAAAAGATAGTTGCTTGGGCTTATGCATATGATTTAAGTAAAATTGGATTGGGGTCCGTACATTATGAGAAATATTCAAGTAAGAAGTTTTGTTGTTGTGTAAATATCTTCTTGAGGCACTCCGTTCCCCCTGCATACCATTAGGAAACAGGTATGAAGGTGTGTAGATGTTGTTCTAGATTATATGATACTATATATTGCGATGACTCCAAAAAATAAAGAAACAAGATCTCCTAAGTATGATCGAAACGTTTTCGCTTAGAAGCAACGACGATAGCTTCAATAGATGCCGAGTGTTAACTAACAATTTTCGTAGGTTCATAGGTGCGTACGCCGCTCGGAATATACGGGAAGTTGTGGGAATGGGTACAGATCCAACAAATTATTTTAATTAAAATAATTTTAATGTTAAGTCAATGTTTCTACTGTTTTCATTATCTACCAGGTACCACTTATGATCTCAATATGCGATACATGCCTATATATTTTGGTTTTTATATTTCATACCCATATGAGGATGTTGAACAAGTTAAGGTGTTCTTTTAATCTTTTCGGCAGCATGGTCTCATAGATATTTTTGTTGGAAATTTTACAAATTTATTGAAGAGACAATGAAAGCCTATCAGCATATAAACCTTGTGGTTGTATTTGGTGGTAATGATAGAACTATATACATTGAAATGCCTATGAAAAAACAAAATCACACACACACACACACACACACACACACACACACACACACACACACACACACATCACGCATGCATCCCTAATGAGGTAGGCCCAAAGAACCGACTGCCACATGTTAAGGTCGTTACTTATTCGTCTTGGTAATACAAAAAGTAAGTAATAAATAATAAAATTATAGTTGAAAAATTGTGTACACCTTTTGTGGAGAATACGCTAAGGACCACCCAGGGGCCGCACTTTAAGAAACGACTATAATTCTTTAAAAACCAGATATATTTTTACAACCCAGATGTTCAATTACCACGTGGCCGCCGGCATGAAGACAGTAGGTGTATCAGCTGCTGGGGGAGTGGCAGAGGCGACGGTGGACGAAATTGTAGATGGCTACACAAAATACGACATGTACGAGTTGGATATTAATCGATTTTTAGGACTACACAACAACAAGCGCTTCCTGAGGGACAGAATGAAGGAAGTACCTGGTAAGTTACAGGTATAACATGATATTTAGGCTGGTTTTACATGTTGTTGTTAGCATAATAACTTTGTTTAGGTAGCAATTACACTGTTATACAAATATCCACAACTTGTAGGAGTGTTCTCCGTTCCGCTCAATCCGTGACAAAATACACCGCATTTTATGGTCTTTCATAAAATACTTCGACAAAGTTTATAATAAAATAAACAAATACTAAATACTTAATTCACATAAAACAAACCAAAAAAATGTTTCTAGTCATTGAAAATGAAGCTAGCGAAGATTTATATACTTCAATTTCTCAAACCACCATCGTATATTTCATATGAAACTTATGTCAAAATCCTACACTATCATACCTCTAGTAGTTAAAAGTATGGATAGATAGAACATGGAAAGCTAAGTGCGGGTCGGATTCGTGTACGAAGGATACCATTGTTTATTAAAACGGCAAAAACGCGATTTCTGTACGGGAAGGTTCCCATACAAAAATCGTATGTAATGTTATGTTTATTCTGTTATTTACAACAACAGAAATACACCATTTGTGAAATTTTCAACTGTCTAGCTATCATGGTTCATGTGATATAGTGTGATCCGGCCAGATGGACGTCGGGGTCTTACCAGTAGGCTCCCGTTACGTTGGACATTGAACCCTAAGTATGGCCATTATTGTATAATAAAGAAAATAAAATATCTTTCATGTAGTTACTGTCTTGAATAAAGGTAGGGAATAAGCAGTTTTTTGTCTGAAAAACTGACATATCCAATTTGAATATAACTCAACGACCCTCCCTGAGAATGAGAACATTGGGCCTAAGCCTAAAGGAGATCTTGCATGTAGTCTGAGACAAACTGCAAAGTTGGTCTCAGACTAAATGCACAACTTAGGGCGAATGTCTCAAATAAGGAGGGTCATTGGGATTACAATCTGTATGTAAAGCTTTCGATGTAACATTCACCAGGTGTGCACTATGGACTTCCATATCCATTTTACGAGTTTGAAACCGGACGAAATCTGCGCTTGTCCCCTATCTATCCTACACTGCGCGACAA
This sequence comes from Eumaeus atala, assembly GCA_017140195.1. Taxonomy (NCBI): domain Eukaryota; kingdom Metazoa; phylum Arthropoda; class Insecta; order Lepidoptera; family Lycaenidae; genus Eumaeus; species Eumaeus atala. Next base: position 146,002 of record JAFELO010000254.1, on the reverse strand, counting down.
TGGCGCCGTATTTGGTCAGGTCATGGGGTATGAAAGACCAACATGGTTTGAATCAATTGGTGAGTCCTGATTAAACCAAAGGGTCTTTATATTTTATTGATATTAATTAACGACGACCGCCTGGCTCAGTTGGTAACGTGGCGGTTAGTCCGCGTGTTACTCCAGAGGTCGCGGGTTCGAATTCCGCCTCTGTCATGGATGTTTATATGTGTATTATATGTAATCCTATAATAAAACTCTTAAATATATTTCCGTTGTCTAGTACCAGTAATACAAGTCCTTACGTAAGTACCGTAAAGCACAGGCTAGGCTAATGAGGTATGATTAGTCCACAGATATTATTATTATTAATTAATATTTTATTTTTGTATATTGATCAAAAATCTGTCTGTGCAGATAAAAAATCGGAATCCGAAAAGCTTCTGCCGTTTAAAATTGCTCACACGAAGACATTTGGCAAACCACACTGGTTTGACACGGTGCAAAAAGAATATTGGTCATGTCGGGAAGCCGTGGGATTAGCTGACTATTCCTCGTTCACGAAAATCGATATACAGGTAGCTTTTTACGTAATATCAGCTTAACCAAGCGATGTGATCCTATGAGAATTAGAGCTCTGAGTTGGACTTAAAAGTGTTATTGGGATTGTTCAATTTCTAATGACAGTCCTGAGTCAGGAATTTGGCGGTGTTACACTGTCGTGCCAAAGAGCCCTGGGTTGGACCTAAAAGTTTTGTAAAGATTACTCAATTTCTAATAACAGATCAGGTTGAGGACGTTGCACTCCAGTGCCTCAAATGACGCGTTAGGCTGTTTTCAGATATCTCACCGGCCATGCCGGACTGTCGTACCCTTCAGAGTAGTTCCATAAAGGAATGAGGCAATAGAGACGCGGCCCACACAGAGACGCGAAGAGATACCCAAATATACGTTCGTCGAATTGCTCACATGCAAACTAATATGTGCTGTGCTGTTGGTCTCTATTGTGATAAAAAAAAAAATTTGCGAATATTTGCTCGACAGACTAACGATATTCGAACTTTTTCATAGCAATGTCATTAAGATTACACAGTAAGATTACTTGTATAAGCAGTTGATAATTACTATGTAACAAAGTGAATGAGTCTTGCTCATGGTTTTTGCAGTCTCAAGGTAGTGAAGTGGTGGATCTGTTGCAATATCTGTGTTCGAACGACGTAGATGTGCCCATCGGCAGCATCATACACACGGGCATGCAGAATGAGCGCGGCGGTTACGAGAATGATTGCAGTTTAGCTAGGATAAGCGACAATCAGTAAGTATTGAAGTCTTTTTTTCGGACCTGAAACGATAAACTCGAGTGCGCATCGGGCGATGAGGCTAACGACATGTTTGGGGTCAAAAGTTAACACGCGTAACGTGCCAAAATTTCACACAATCTTCACCAACCTAATTCACCCACTTCGGGGTTGAATTTCTATAAAAAAGCCTTTTATTAGTGGTCCTCACTTACATTATGAAATGAACCTCTGTACCAAATTTCAAGTTTCTAAGTTCAGTAGTTTCGGCTGTGCGTCGTCTGTCAGTCAGACAATCAGACACTCTGTAATACTTTTTTATGGTATTTAAATGAAATGGCAATTCTGCAAATCTTATCATAACACGAACGATAAAGTAATGAAATTAAACATTTCACTTTTATTTTAGCTACATGATGATAGCACCAACGATACAGCAGACCAGATGTAAACTGTGGCTGAAACGCCATTTGCCATCCAATGGCTCGGTAACTCTTTCCGACGTTACGTCCATGTACACAGCTATATGTATATTGGGGCCGTTCACCCGGAGTCTTCTCTCCGAACTGACCGACACCGATCTGTCGCCAACAAACTTTCCCTTCTTCACGTTCAAAGAGCTGGATGTAGGCCTCGCTAATGGTATTCGCGCTATGAATCTAACCCACACTGGCGAGCTGGGATATGTGCTGTACATACCGAATGAGGTGAGTTTAATCTGTTATCTATACATATTATAAAACAGAGTCCCTGTATATCTGTATGTGATCAACTTTGTCAAAATCTACTGTACAACTGTTCATGAGGCGTACAGGCATTTATCGTACTCTAGTGGCCGGCCTCTAGCTTAATAGGAATATCTGATTCTTCTATGTTCTATAAAATATTCGGGAATTTTTAATAACTTATGACACTTGTCATCTCTGTCCACCCGTGACTCTGGTAGCTGTAAAGCTTCAGATACATCGAAATCGTAAAATATTTAGTAAATTACGATAAAATCCGTTACAGTATTGTTTATTGTTTAGTTTCACGTATTGGATCTCTATAATGATCACTTATGCTTGTCTCAGCGGCTAAGTTTAAATTGAGGGTTCGCAACGCGCCCACGTCAGAGAAGATTCCCACAATAAACTCTGCTGGGTAACCATCATTCTCTTGGTTTTGTGATCATTACTTCACAAAGGTATTTAAATTTAGAGTAATTCATTCCATTACATTTTTGTCATTTATAAAATCATTTACATTATAATAGGACTTCGATATGAGTTTCTCTTTAACGATAGCTTTAAGTTTACTAATCGACAAATCTCTTATATTACTGGGAATTTTATTATAAAAAGGAATGCATTATTATTTTATGGAGTCTTGAGGAGGGCGTAATGCTTTGAAAGTAACTGAAATAAACTAATCGAGTTGTTTCTACGCCTGTTATCTGTCGATTTTTTTAAACTGTAAATGCTACATATGAAAGTCTGATCGATAAAGTACCTATGCATTCTACTGTAATCTGTAACATTCGCCTAAACCTAAGAAATTATTATTCATGTATCATTATGATTTCAGTTCGCATTACACGTGCACAATCGTCTTATGCAAGTGGGTGAGAAGTACGGCATCAGTCATGTGGGATACTACGCGACTAGGTCGCTTCGAGTTGAAAAGTTCTTCGCGTTCTGGGGACAGGATCTCGACACGATGACCACACCACTGGAGTGTGGCAGGACATGGCGAGTGAAATTTGACGTGAGTGTTTACCTTGTAACAGGGTTATTATTTAAAAGACCGGCTAAATTTACTGTGGTGGATCAGACCCGACTACAATATCGATTTATGAAATTAAAAATGTACAAATAATATTTTTGTTAGACACAAAAGTTAGAATACCTGATTAGTGGTATAATACCGTGTCTTCCAATTAGTGGTACCTGTCGGGGGGCACGCGCAGCATGACTCGACATTAATTTTGACGCAAATGCTACTAGATTTTTATAGAATAAGGGGGCCAAACGAGAAATCGGGGCCTTGAACATCCACATAATCGTTATGACGATGCGTTCCTTCCTTCATCCCCCCCCCCAATGGGCCACCGGCTATTTACAAACCGCACAAAACCCGACATTGAAGATGTCACTTTACGGCGGTATTATGTTAGCGAGAGGTACCTTCCCGGTCGTGCTGGTCCAATTTTCTTGCATAAGAGGATATAGACTATATACTATTTGTAAAAAGTAACTATATTTCTTTGCGCAAGTTCCCTAATGAGGTAGACAGGGAGAATGGAACGACATACATCGTCATCCTTATCTATTTTATTATTCCTCAGAAAGACATCCCGTTCATTGGTCGTGACGCTCTGGTAGCTCAGCGGAAGGAAGGGATCAGACGACAGTACGTACAACTGCTGCTCACTGACCACGATCACGAACTAGACCTGTGGTCGTGGGGCGGTGAGCCTATATACAGAAACGGGAACTACTGCGGCCAGACCACAACCACTAGCTACGGGTTTACGTTTAAAAATCAGGTAAGTACGAAATATAATGTCGCTACTTCATTCCATGAGGTAAGTCATTTAAAATTTTGAATGTAGTGTCTTTTCTATACACCATTCGTTCCCACTACTGCTACTCCTGTGTCGCTAGCATTGACAGCGGCAAAGTACTCATTGCAAACGAATTTAGTCAGGAGAAAATAGAAGTAGGAAGTAATTCCAATTTTCAACGTCATGTATTATACTGTCACAAGAGAGAGAGAGAGAGAGAGAGGAGACCACGAAATTCCCATCTGTATCTTTCTTCATACATACGAGGGTGGATTGAAAAGTGCTCGGCCTAAGGCCTGAACCAAAAAAAAAGCGACTGACTGTATCACGTGACTTTTTGGAGTTATTTGAAGCCGATGCAGATAATTTTTTGAATCGGTTTGTTACAATGGTCGAAACATGGGTTCACTACTATACACCAGAAACAAACAACAATCGAAACAGTAGAGAAGACCTGGTTGACCACCCCCTAAAAGGCTAAAGTGACCTTGTCGGCAAGTAAGGTAATGGCTTCAGTATTCTGGGACTCGAAGGGTATGATTATGATTGATTATCTTGAAAGGGATCAGACTATAAACTCTGATTACTACTGTGTCTTACTACGTCGTTTACGAGAGAAAATAAAAGAAAAGAGACCAGGAATGCTCAGAATAAAAGTCCTGTTTCATCAAGTTAACGCCCGTGTTCACATGTCTGTGCAATCAATGGCTGAAATCCTCACTTGTGGCTATGAACAATTGCTGCATCCGCCTTATTCACCTGATTTGGCACCGTCGTTCTTTCTGTTCCCTAACCTAAAAAAGCTCTCCCAAATCAAAGAATTCCGACTAACGACGATTTGAGAACAGCAGTAGACGCTAATTTTGACTCTAAGGAAGAATAAATTTTTTTTCAACGGTCTTAATTCATGGGTGGTGGCATAAGTGTACCGAACTTGATGGTGATTAGGTAGAAAAATAAAAATATTACTGATTTAGTATGTGTTTCTTTGAATCCAGCCTCGCATGTGCCAAAGCAGATTGTTTCTTCACATCACGATATCAATTTAATGAAGAAAACAACTTCTGATAAGGTGTTCAAAACCATTGATACTTTCATGTAAGGAAATTATAGCGCTCACAGCCCGCTATCTCTTCTCTATCTAATCGACAGACAACCAGAACCAGAGCCCTGTGGCCATAGTCTCCGTGCTTCGGGAAGCATGTTGATCCGTCGGTCCTGTTGATATCTCTCTGGTCATCTCGGTATACCATCGCATCGGAATAGGCAAATGTATTAATGTGGTGTATAGAGCCTTAATGCACATTTGTGCACTTGTAACATATCGTGTACATTTGTCTAAGATGGCCGCTACAGCCGTCATACAAATATAAATTTGTCCTAGCCGACTCGCTAGGACAAATTGATGTTCCTTCGAGTGCCACTTGTCGTGGGTGTGATCTGTACATAATAATTTCTCTCTGACCTTGAATAGATATCTTGAACTCTTTGTTGTGTTCAGCCTTGGAACTATATTTGTTTTCGACTTGTACCATTTACGACTCTCACAGTGTGGTGTTTCCTCAGGTTTGTCTGGGATTTGTACAGAACCTTGATGAAAATGGGATCCCTCAACGTGTGAACAACGACTACATACTTAGCGGTCACTACGAAATCGACATTGCGGGCATAAGGTGAAAAAATAGAATTTACTGTAGAACTATTAAGTCAATGCCATGGTGAATAGCATCTGAACCGTGCTGGAGTGACTGGAGATGCTCTGATTCCGACCTGATAATCGCTATGATATCGCGCTCAATAGTTACGATTTGTGAGCGAGCAGATGGCCTATGGCGTATCTACCTACCTGGATCTTTCATCTCTCTCTTATATGTAAAGTTCTCGTGACACATAGTTACCTCGCTCCTCCGAAACAGCTCCGATTTCTACCAAATTTTAAATGCATATTGTTTCATTCTGAGAATCGGCTATCATTTGTTTTTCAATATAAGGTTTGTTCACCAAAGCCGGCAAAACCGGTCAGCCAGGTTAGCCAGTTTCTTTATATTTTTTGCAATAAAAAGGAAGTGTAGCAAATAGTGCCGTACTGTTCCAGCCGAATTGTCCCGGCATGACCGAGGAGGTATTAGTCACCAAAATGCCCCGCTTGGTCATTTGCATCAATTATTATATAAAATGAAAAGTCTTATTTACAGACTGGATTTAATCTTGTTTTTCTTTAGGTACGCCGCCAAAGTGAATCTTCATTCTCCAAATTTGCCAACCAAATATCCAGATAAAGAACGTGACGTGTATCAAGCTACAAGGAAACACCACGACAGCCAACAGTTCCTCGGACGACACTATCAACCATAGATTTATTCCAGTATCATAAAAACACAAAATCCTGTTAAACCGGTAAAGTAGGAGTCGCGCACGAAGGGTTCCGTACTATCTATAAAAATCCCAAAAAATAATTTGAAGTGTGGATGCCCCCTTAAATAATTATTTTATCCTGTTTTTAATTTTTTAACAGAAATACATCATCTGTGAAAGTTCATGAACCGCGATAGCTAATGAGATGCCATGGCATACAGGCTGGTGACAGACTGGCTGACGGACAGCGGAGTCTTAGTAATAGGGTTCCGTTTCTTTACATTTTGGTTACCGAACCCTAATAACGTTGTGTCAGGCCCAGCACGCCACTGGGGTTTACTCCTTAAGAACGAACATGAAGGGAAATTTGCTCAAGATAAATATGCATGTGATGAAGTGTTACGCCCGATCATTAGATCTCTGACACACGATGCCCGACATTTCTTTTATACCGCGCGTCTTCAATCTTAATGAGTAAAGTCTAACTAGAACATGAAAAAAAAAAACAATCATAAAAATATTTCCTTGCGTTTTCTTATTTCTTTATATTGCGATTCAAACGAGCTGGGTTAACCGTTCAATAACAATCTTATAATGTGGCACCAGCAGAAATAACTAGCGGCCTGAACAGGGTTGTGGATATTTATTTGAAATAGATTTCAATAGATAGCAGTGTACTTATTGATACATAAAAAATGTTATACTAAATTGACGTATTTTAGATTTTAAGTATGGATTTTCGCGCTAAAACGCATTAATCTCACTGTTTGTAAAGCAAACCGCATCGCATGTCAAAGTTGACAGTTGCGCGTGCTCTAGAAAAGGAAATCCTAAGTAGCGTACTGTTTAGAAATTAAATTTAAAGAGTTCTTTAAAATTGTTTGTAAAATTATTTTATGTTGGAATTCCGATAAATATTTATAATTATATAAAAGATATTCTCGATACACCTTATTACAATTTAATTATATTTTATATTCTACATGTAATACAAATCAACACGCACAAATTTTATCTAATATTTCAATTGTAAAAATAAACCGAAAAATTTTCAATTGAAATATTAGTTCAATTTTGTGCGCATTAAAATTGCTCAACCCTAATTGTTAATGTTTTGCCATTTAGATTGTACAGCTGCGTATCATAGCTGTTTGTGATCACGTGACAACAATGTTTAAATCTTATTTTTCATTTAATTTTTAGAAACAGGAAATACTTGTATGCAAAATATTTGTACGATTTTCAGGTGCATATACAACAAACTTTTTATTAGTTACATAACCATAATTATGTAACCAATGTAGATAACCGCCCCAGGACCATTAAAGTGTTAAATATCTATTTGAAAGGTTACTCTTGGCTATGTAAATGTTTCACGTTAAACATAATTATCTCTAACATAATCTTATATTAAATATCTCCAACCGGAATTTGTAATTTATTTTACATATAATCAGCTATTTGTATCTTTAGTTGGAACCTGTGACGCCAGGCCTATGTTGCAGTTCAGCCAGCTTAGGGCCGGACGATACTACTTTTCCTTGCTCAGGCGGGAGCGAACAGATAACTCGTATCATCGATATGCATATCACCAACTGCAGGAGAGAGCAAACCTAGTATCGTTGCTCGACGAGCGCTCATAGCGGACTGATGAAACTGTATCACACTTCTCTTCGCTTCCACAACATTTGTTCACATCCGAAAAAAAAAACAAAAAGTCCTGTTCTGTAAAATTAAATTGAATGGTTGATAAGTCTAATTGGCTGTGACTTGGAAACATTTTTTCACTTTAAACATGCAAACAAGACGAACTGAATGTAATAACATGATTGCGGAAGTACTTACCCATAGATTTGCTTTCTATTTTTTGTTGTAAGTTATTTCTTTTGTAACATTCGAAAGTTCAAATGTCGTTTATTAACTTAAAAAGTTTAACAATTGTATATCATTAGAATTTAAGTGGGACAGACGCATATCTTTGAATATTATCTATGTAGTGTTTGTGTAGAAATTCAATATTGTTTAAAAAAAAATCTTTGAATAAAGTTTTTATAGTTTAAAACTTTGTTTTTGTTATTAACTTTTCATGATTCAAATCGAATCAAAATAACATTAGCTACGTCATCATCGATAATGCAGGCGATAACATTAATGTTTGGTAATAAGTTACCACACATCCCCTGTGATGTGTAGTTTTGTAAGGACTTTTTACTACAAGGAAAAAACAAAACAAATAGGTTATTTATTTCTTTATTTCCATTTTACATACGCCGGCATTTCCTTCAGAACCTCTGACTACGCTCGAGTCCACGGATACGGTATTTACTGCGGAATTATTGACGTATATAGAGGAATTCCATCGATAGTTCACATAATTTGGGGTTGTTACGGGTCTTTCTTTTGCTATATTACGGGTAGCGATACGTGGCTACCGATGACCATAGATATAGTATAAAAAGGGTGCCAAACATAAGCAATTTTAATTATGTATATAATGAGTACCCATTAAAATTGCAACGCCTACTGAACAGAGATTGTCACCCTGTGGTTAGGCAGTGAGTACACAACGTCCTTGCACCTGTAAAAGTGGCTATGTGTTTTTTACATTTTACAGGAAGCGCGTTTATTTGAAACTTTTCATGTGTGAATGTCACATAGCTACAATTGTTATCTCTTTAAACATTGCATTAAACACATAGCTGTTTCTACAGTGTGCGTGTTTTTATTGTTTTTTCAACAATAAAAACTGTATAAAAATATAATATCGTACAATATGTAAGTACTATCACATTGCCCACGCAAATTACTTGTCGGGACCTTTGACGCCCAAAAACATGTGCTTAATTGTTATAGAAATACACGACTTCCGACTGAACTGACATTGTTAAAAGTCCTTGATTGCAGATAAACCTAAAGCAGACTCTATGAAAAAGAGGTGTTATTTAAACATATTTTTTGCAGTGTGTATAATTTGACAATTGCACATCCTTTATGCTGACGGCTTTCGAGACTTTGACTGTGTATCTTGGTATTTTTGTAAATCAAAGGAAAGGACAGTATAATGTTATGTTAACATTGTATACCTAGCTACTTTGTGTGTAGGTAAAGAAAAAGTAATAATTCATTAGATATTGATATTTTTATTATATCATGTTTAAAATAATAACAACTCAGATTCTTGCTATTGTAGTAGTAATACATGTGTAATACTACAAATAGATATTGACATTTTTATTATATCATTTTAAAATAATAAAATATCAATTTACGATTAACTTTAGGCACTTATTATTATTGAAAAATTTAGAAATATATGCATTAA
>JAFELO010000254.1:107937-136465 GCA_017140195.1 Eumaeus atala | reverse complement strand
GTGTCACACTATCCAGATACATATACATAATTAATAAAAAGAGATCAAAAATCATACTCAATTAAAAGGACATTGTTACAATTTTTAAAACATTTATAACAATTATGTAATTGTTGTATTTAAATTACATATTACCTAAACGTTGTGGGATTAACCATGTCACAAAAGTAGCTATTGTTGCATCACTACTAAGCATATATTGTAATCAAAATGTTAGCAAATTAAGGGTGCCTGAATTGAATCTTACAGGCCCCATGCTAGCTTAATCTGGCCCTATACCTAAACTAATTATTAAAAAAACTCTGTTGTTTAAAATTAAGACTTAAATAAATTACCGTTTATACCACTAGATTTGTGACCAATACATATTTAGTATTGTGAACTGCAAATACAATGTCTAAATAAATTTTAGAAACCACTTAATCTCAGCTAAAATGTTACATATTGATGCAGTATTCTAATAATTTGTGTATATTAGAATTATGGTTTCTCTAACACACAAACAATTAAAATACATGTCATAGACTTTAACTAATGATGAAGTAAACTGATGAATGAAGTATTGTGTAAGCCTCTAAAGTATTTTTTAGATGTTTTACATCTTATGATAATGTAGTAACATAGATAGATATGTTTACCGTAGCTTTTTAAATGTTGTCAATTCAAAACATTAAAGGTAATAAGCTGAACACAACTAGCACTGGCTTATTCGGGATGTAGGCAAAGCTGTTTGATGACAATGAGATCTAGCACCAAGTAAGGTCTCCACAACTTAGTTGCCCCAAAAGGCAGTTAAATTGTGAATAAGTTATTCACATTATAGATTGAAGATACTGTTAAATTGATAAAATAAGAGCCTTAGTGTATCAACTTCCTGCTCATCCAGTTTAGGAAATTCTGTGCAATTCCGTACATTATTTAATGGTAATAGTTAATTGTTCTGAAGGCACAATGGACAATCAGTAGTATCTTAATTTAATCTGATTCACTCAAAGATATTTGGTACTTGATTACAGGACATAGTAGGCTTTCTTAATTTCTCTTTAATCATATCACAAGGTGAAGGAATATTAAAGTCGAACCTTTGAATTTGTTTGTCAATTTTTTCGGGCACATAAGATGGGGCAGCCGGTCTGATTTTTGATGTTATCACCTTTCCAAAACTGGAGCACTTTGCTTTGTACATTTTTTGAAATAGTATGTATGACATATCTGTTACACAAGGAAGTAAAGTTACTTCAGGACTTTCGGTTTTCTCATCATCTTCATAATCCATGAGCTGCAATTTGAATAAAGACTCACAAGAGCTACTGCTACTGAGTGTAGTATCCATGTTGTTTTGAAATCTTAATGTCCCAGGGTTTTGTAATGCCTGTGACAAATCAATAACAAAATTATCGTCGTAAACTGTATCATCTTCTTTTAAACTTTTCTTTCTTTCTTCTTCTTGGCGCTTTTCTTTAGCTAGTAACATATTAGCTACTTGGCTTGCTAACACACTTGATATTGGACTTTCACTCAGACCTAATTTTGGTAGAGGTAGGATTCTATCCGAAGTACACAGCTTTGATTGCGATAACATATCACTCGATTGCGCAGTAATGCTTCCTATAGGCGAACAGTCGGCGGTATTACTTGAGGGACTTTCTTGTAAACTAAGTTTGGAAAGATGACAGTCTACTAAGGCAAATAACGAAGAGTGTGTCTTGAATTCAGTCATATTTAATGCTATCGAATTTTGAATAAATTGGTTTGCTTGCCTTATATTCACTATTCACTATTTCCTTTTAAAATTAAGTGTGAAAAATATCTAATTAAATGAAATGAATAAAACAAATGTGAACATAGAAAACAAAGGTTTAGAAAGTAAACATTACTTTTCTTTATTTATCAATGTACGTCATAATTTTTACAAGGTTTTCTTTTCTGAGCGCTTAACGTGAAGTTTCAAAATCATAACTTAAAGTCAAATTACAATTCACAGATGACATTTGACAAACCTGTCTATTTGCCCAAAAACAAATAGAACTAAGGATGGACTAATTAATAAGTGTTCGTTAGTATCGAGATTATCATCATCAAATATATAAATTGATATTATCTATCTCATTTTTTTTGAAATTTTGATGTGATAAGATCTTGCAAATCGATGAACATCGGCTGCTTATTACGTTATGTCTAAGCTGACTGTACAATCGACAGCGCAGAACAATTTATTACTCTTCCACTCCTTCGGTTGCCTGCCTCTTTTTTTTCATTCGTTTCTCTATGCGTAATTCAACAGATGCAAAATTAGATAGACAAATACAGTATGTAATGCATTCTCATCTTCCTTCTCTATTAACCGAAACGTCCACTTGTCATAATATAACTCTTTATAGCGTCCCTTCTCTATCCTTATTATGTTATACCATACCATAGTGATGGTTTGGTCAACTTATTGTGAATTTCAATTGTGCTCTGAAACTCCTTTTTGTATTATACAAAATAATGATAGTTTAGTGCTTATGTTGATTTACTTCACTTGTGTGTGACGAAATATCCCATGAGCTAAAAAAAGAAAGAAAATCCGAAAAAAGTCCGACTAGACTAAAAGATAAATTATTAATCACAAGTTTCAATACCTGAGTATAATTTAACAGCCAAATTCTAAAAAAAATTGTCTTATACTTTTACAATAAATACAGTGGGAAAGAGATCACTGTTACGCTCTCCGCCCATTCGAAACGTTATGTTGAGTACACGCAAGTCAACTTGAAGTCAGAAAATCGTCACGAAACATTTAAAATTCATTTTGTTCATTTTGACAGAAGTTAGTTAAACCGTAATATTTGAAAGCAAAATGGATACTGTAAGGTCACAGTTACAAATTTTAAACGAAGATTGTCAGGAAAATGTCAATTTTATTTTATGGAGATTTAAACCTAGCACTGAAGAATAAAAGTCTGTATGATATCGTAACTGATGCAACAGTCAGACCAGCAGGTGAAATGACAGAAGATACAGTTTTAGCTTGGATAAAGAAAGATATTGAAGCTCAAACGTTAATAGGTTTGAAAGTAAACAGTAATGTTGCGAACAAAATTGCAAATTGCAAAAATTGCCAAAGATGTGATAGATTAATTGGTATGTTTATATGGTACAAAGGCTGGTGTAACTCGTGAATCGTCCCGAATCAAATTCTTTGAATTTGAATATGATGAAAACAAGTCAGCAGTAGAGAATTGCAATGAGATTTTGGATTAAGCAGAAGAAACGTCAACTGAGGATGATCCCATAGGGGTAAAGGTGGATCATAACGAGGATCCTAACTGTGCTACCGCCAAAGTTGGCGCATTTTAGAACAGCTTGGGAGAACGTGACCAGAACAGCAAAGAACGTGGAAACTCCTGTTAAACGATTGAGGCTCGAGGACGAGTGTCAAAAGGAGACTACAAATACAGAGGGTAGCACAAACAACGCACTCATGGCAAGACGAGATAAAGAAGGACAGTCGTCTAACTGCAGACAGGATAAACCACAGTTCTCACGTTACAAATGTGGCAAGAAGGGCCACGTGACTAAGGATTGCAAAGGAAAAGCTTGTGACAAAAACATCGCTTACTGCAAGAAGAAATATTCATGCAATATTTGTAAGAAGAAAGGACATTTCGCAAGAGAATGTGAACCTCTACAAGATCAAACCAAGTCAACAACTGGAAACCCAAGCAGCCTTCCTGCTTTTTTTGACAACAGCACTCTCGACGGTGGATAGCAACATATCCAAGGATAGGGCAACTTCATGGTACCAAGACTGTGGAGCCAGCCATCACATGACATCACACCGCGAGGGGTTTGTTCAACTTGTCGAACTTGATGAACCCATCCCAATTGTAATCGGGAACTCGACCAGGCTAGATGGCGTTGGTAACATTATGATGGAAGCTTTTGATGGTCAGAAATGGTATCCAATGGTACTGGAGAATGTCATTTAAGTTCCGAATCTTAACTTCAATTTATTCTCAGTCAGTCAGATTCTTGATAAGAGACATGTACAGAAAGCAAATGAAGAAGAATCAACAGTATACAGTCAAAACGAAATTATGGCAATAGCAAGACGCAAGAGAAATCACTACAAAACGATGCTCAGGAGAGAAGAAGAGACAAGTTTGATGGCGATGTTGATCAAAATTTGGCACGAGAGACTTGCTCATCAAAATGTGAAGTATGTGAGGGACATACTGAAGAGGAAAGGAATAAGATACGATGATGACTGGAATGATTTTGTATGCCAAGGGTGCGCATACGGAAAGCAACATAAAACTACACATCCGAATAACCCAAAGACAGCCCAGCAGCCATTAGATCTTTTACACGTGTACACAGCCGAGATGAATATCCCGTCACTAGGGGGAGCCAATTACTGACTCATGTTCAAGGACGATGCACGTACTACCGAAGCTATTATTTTATGAAAACAAAAGGATCAACCAGACAGGAGCTAGTAATTTACCAGGAAGTAGGAGGAGGAAGGAAGAAGGAAGGAAGTGCAGAGGAATCAAGTGACAATGAAGAAGAGGTACAGCCACCGCCAGAAGCAAAACCAGAAGGAAGAGTATTACGAGAAACTTGCAACCACCGCCAAGACTGAAAGACTGTGTACTTGGCTCACGAAATAGAGGGAGAAACGTCAATGTAGCTATGTTTGGTGAAACGGAAGACATCCATGTAAGTGAGGCAATCAGAGATGAAAGGTGGAAACATGCAACGCAGGTGGAGTACGACTCGTTAATTAGAATGAAAACTTGGAACCTGGTAGACTGTCCAGACGGAGTGAAGCCAATTTCTTGTCATGGGGTGTTCCGAGAAAAGGCAGATGGAAGGTTTAAGGCTAGTCTCGTGGCAAGAGGATTTGAACAGAAAGAAGGAGTGGACTATGCAGAGACATTCAGCCCAGTAGCCCGCCATGCATCGATTCGACTACTCTTAAGTCACGCAGCGTCAGAGAAAATGAAACTAGTATCATTTGATGTCACAACGGCATTCTTGTATGGAAATCTAAAGGAAATTATTCACATGAACAAGCCTGAATGGTTCGACGACGGTTCAGGATAAGTTTGCAAAGTAGATAGGAGTCTTTACGGGCTCAAACAAGCTCCAAGGATGTGGAATGAGAGAGCCACAACACACTTTGAAGAGAAGATACAATTGGTCAGCACAGACGACGATCCTTGCATTTACTACAACAAGGACAATAGTACAATGCTCTCATTATTTGTGGATGATGGATTGGTAGCTGGCAAAGACAAACATGAAATATATAAGCAGCTGAGAGAGAAGCAAGGAGCACTAAATCACTTTCAGCAAGAAGGTGCAGGACAAGTTAACGTATTGGGGCCTGGAGATCAAAATTGGTCAGGATGGCATCTTCGTGAACCAACCTCGATACATTGAGAAGATACTGAAAAAGATGAAACTCGAACAGTGCAACCTAGCATCCGCACCACTTGAACCAGGAATGATCAGTAACAAGAAAGAATTCAAGACGATGAACCACTTCCGGCGAACAACAACCATTGTGAGGCGATAGGAAGTTTATTATACCTCGCTACAATAACAAGGCCAAAAGTTAGCTACGCCTTGAATAATCTCAGTCGATTCTGCAACAGGGCAATGAAGAGTCATCAGGCGATGGTGAAACGTGTATTTCAGTATTTAAGAAGAACAACAACAGCAGGAATCCACTTTGGAGTAGACAAGAAACTAGTGGCGTACACCGATTCAGACTTCGGAGGAGACAATGAGACAGGACAGTCAACGAGTGGAGTGTTAGTAATGACAGGGAGACCAGAACTCTGGTACTCACAAAAGCAGCGTCTGGTCTTCAACAGCAGAAGCCGAGTACCGAGCCGCAGTGTCAGTGATTGACCATGTACCATGTATGCTGGATACTAGAGAATGATCACCCGATCACTCTTCATGTCGATAACATGTCAGCCGTGCACATGTTACAGAATGCACAAGAAGGAAAAACAACTAAAGGAAAGAAGCATATATAAATACCAAGGAAATACATTCAGCAAAACATTGGCAACACCGTGACGTGAGTAACACGACGAAAGCAGCAAACAAATAGCAGAAATCTTGACGAATCCACTCAACAGAAGAGTATTTGAGGTACTTCGCTGCAAGTTGATCAAGGAAGAGTGTTGAGAATTGATCAAATGCAAACCTCTACCTAACTAACCTCATTCCCAATCTGATTTTGAATTAAGAATTCGTACTGGTATGTAATTTGTAATTCGTACTGGCACTATACGCAATGTTAAAAAAGAAATGTATTCAAATATTGTATAAAAGCGAAAATGAATTGCGATTAAACCATAACGTGCTCCGAGTTGTAATTATCATGTGCTCCGAATTGTTCACCACAAGTCTGTAAGGAAATGTATAGAAGTTGTATTTGTACTATTTGAAAATATGTTAAAATAAATTGAACCTGTCAACTAAATTGGACTCGATTATTCAAAAACAAACCCTAATCCATCCTGAAATTAACAACACATTACTATATCCTACGTTATTTTCACACCTTCGTACGATTTTATGGATTAAAAAATTCTACTATGATCAATTTACAAGATCTTATTATGTCAATACAATTTTTTTCATAAGAAGGATATCATAGAAAATGTTTTACCTAGCTAAGTACGTCGGTCCCTAATATAAACACCTGAATTTTCATTACATGGTAAGAATTCGTTTTAAATACTTATTAAATACGAGCAAGCTTGTTTTTAGTCACTATATATTCAAGCTAAAAGCTAAACCCTAAATAGATAATCGGACTAGGTGATGATTTTTCTCTTCGTGTGATTCGACCGCCTATGAGCTCCATGATCATAATTCACGAACATCATATACATAGGTCAAAAGTGTGTCAATATTCCAACCAACCGCTTTTCCTTTTTTTTCACCGTTATCAGCCCTTATCGGCCCACTATTGGATATAGGCCTCTTTCAATGAACGCCAAGTCAGCTCATCTTCTGCTACTCGCATCCATCTCGGACCAACTACTGCAAGAAGATCGCCTTCCCACCTGGTGGACGGTCGATTAACACTTCGTTTACATAAACGCGAATTCCACTCCAGAACCCTGGTGGCCATCTGATCTTCTTAGTGTGTGATCAGCCCACGGCCACTTCAGTGAGCTAAGTCTACGCGTGAAATCGGAAACTTTATTTCTCTGCCTTATGACTTCGTTACGAATTCTATCGGACAAAGAAACTCCCAACACAGCATGTACAATATCCCGCTGAGCTACCGCAAACAGCACCAGTCCTAAATTAAGAAGCCATGTTTCGGCCCCGTAGGTCATCACGGGGAGAACGCATTGGTTTTTTTATAGAATAGGGGGGGGGGGGCAAACAAGAAATAGGAGCCTTTTTACGACTACCAACGGCCTAGGGGGAACGTATTTGTTGAACATGACCTTTGCCTTGCCCAAGTTCATTCTAAGGCCAACACGTCGTGAGGATTTATTTAGGCTGTGCAACATTTCCTGCAAACTCTCCAAGGATTCGGCCAACAACGATATCGTCGGCGAAACGAAGATGTGAGATGTACTCGCCGTTAATATTTATGCCGCATTCTGCCCAGTTTAAAGTGTTAAAGACGTTCTCCAGAGCAATAGTGAACAATTTCGAGGAAATAACATCCCCCTGTCGCACTCCTCAATGCAATTGGATTGGTTTTGTTGGACCTCCGGAATCAGAACAGACACAAAAGCAAAGTCATATAATGCACTCAGTACTTCGACGTATCGCCAATCGACCTGACATTGCTGTGAAGCTTCCAGCGCAGCCCAGGTTTCGACAGAGTCGAAAGCCTTTTCATAGTCCACAAAGGCAATGCAAATAGGCGGCTGATTTTACTCATGTGTCTTTTGTACAACTTGTCTTATAGTGAAAATGTGATCCGTGGTGCTAAATTTTCCGCGAATCCCAACTTGCTCGGTGGCTGGAATAAATGTGACTAAGAAGTGAAATTGGTTTGTAATTTTGAAGAAGAGATTTGGCACTTTTCAAAAACTTTTTTATAAAAGAAAACAACGTCACTTGCAAGCCATTCCTTGGGAGGTACGCCCCGCTGAAGGTCAATATTAAAAATCTTTTTTAGCTCGCTTGATACAGGTTCGCCTCCTGCTCTGGGAAGCTCGACTGCAATTCCGCTCTTCCCCGGAGCCTTTCCCCCTTTAAGCTGCACAAGAGCCAGACTAATCTTGTAGCTACATAGACATTCTTCCTTCGACCCTCTATTCTGCTCAATCGCTTCAGTAACTCGTTGAGTGTTTCAGCTGCGAAGGTCTCGGCGTATTAGTTTGCGGATTCGTTTTGAAAGAACCTTGACATCGGCAGATGTAACGTCTTCGTGTGCTCTGCGTACCCTTCTAAGCCCAAGCGTCTCATTCGAGAGTTAAGCTTTCCTGTTCGTATACTTACTCCTACAATATCCTCCACCCACGTCCCGCATAAAACCAATCACGTCACTTATGGCTTCGTCAATTGCCATTGTAGTTTCCGACGTATCTAGGGCATCGAACCGATTTTTGATTCCAGTTGGAATTCATCGAAACCTACCATGTTTCGTCGAAAGTTATGTCGGAGTGTTGACTATACTAATCAGACATGCTCGCGAAGAAAGCATATAATCAGGGAGCCTCTAACCAATCGGTTTTAGACCCGTTGATCACTGAACCACCCCTAAATATAAGCTTTCGGTCCGTCATAACAAAGACAATCTCGTTTCTTGTCACAATATCAGGGCTCTGCCATGTCCACTTCTTATCTTCTTCTTAAAATAAGAGTTCATTGAAAAGCAGTCCTCTTTCTCGAGGAATTTTATCAGCATTTGCCTCGATTCAATACCATTTTGTACTCCTACTTTGGCATTAAAGTTCCCATAACAACATTAAAGTAGGTCTTATAGGTGTTATGTAAGGCTTTTGAAATATCCTTATAAGTTGCCTCCACGTCGTCACCGGAATGTACCGAGCTTGGTGCGTTTACTTGTATCACTTTGAGGCTGTACCTCTTTGTGAGTTTAAGAATGATATGCGCCACCCAATTTCTTATAGCCGTTTGTAACAGTGTATTAATATTATTGGACTCTTTCACTCTATTCTAGTTAGAATGGTACATGAGCCTAAGTCATTTCCACTAGGTCATTCTCCCGTAGCTACGACCATTGGATTCGACTTCAACACTATGTGGAACTATTTTCTTTCGAAAGGAATAACTATAACTTTAGTGAAATCGCTTGAAAATCAGTTTGCATACTATATAATTTTGCGTAATAAAATACTGTGTTGTATTTAAAAAATTAAAAAGATGAAGAGATTAGACGATAGAGGTCAAATTGACCTTATTAGAGTCGATTTAGTAAAGTACGATTGATGACTATAGATTTCTAAAACAATTTAACATCGACACCACGAAATTTTAAGGCAATTCTTCGTTCTCCCGACATTTGAGTTGAATGTTGTTGTTGACACCTGACAGCTGCAAGTTGTAACCTGTAGTCAGTGTAGGCTGTAGCCGTAATTTCTTGTAAGTTTTTACTTGAGACACTTTTGTTATAATGTAAGCAAAATAATTGTGAAATTATACGAAGTTTTATAATAATTTGAAAAATTAAAAAGAGTTTTACGAAGCTGATATGCCAAGGTGTGGAATTTCGAATTTTCTCTGGATGCGCTGTACTTACGATGCCGGGCGCAAAATATGAACAGCTGTCGGTGAAAACTGACGCTGAAGAAGATGTGTTTACAAGCACACCAAAAAGAAAATGGTCAGATGTTTGCTTTCAGAAGAGTCTTCTGTCCTTAGGCCTAATACTTTTATATTTTTCCTTGTCCATTGGCCTTACTTTTTATCAGAGATGGTTATTAAAGGTAATTCCTTGCTATAATTATCTAAACATCCCTTCTAAGCTAATATTTATTATTAATACTTATTTATTTACTTGTGAAACTAGACACCATATGCTAACTACTGTTAGGAGGAATGTTTGGTATACTATTCTTATCTGCTCTAGATAATGATATAATTTATACCTGGCAAGATTATTTTTAGAAAACATTTTTATGTTATTTCACAATAATTATTATTGTGGCTTTTATAGTTATTTATAACTAAAATATTAGTAATTTAATAAAATGTTTGAGAATAATATTACTGTATAAAAAGGTGTATTGTAATCATGTTTTATGTTTAATTATCATTCAGTGCCATATATTTAAAACATGGAGCTGCATTAGAAACAGATTATTGTTATTATTTCTAATTTGGATGTGATTTATTAAACCCATCTGTAGTCTTCACATTTAACCCATTAAAAAATCCCAACAGCCAACCCAACTTTACCTAACTAGGTCACTGTTTTATTTTGCACACAAAACTTTTAACCTCAATTCACAAAGCAAAATCAAGATTATAGATTCTACTAGCTTTCTATTTCTTATAAAAACATTACAATAGATTAAAGAGTAAGTATCCTGTAGTTATATTTGGATTATCATCTGTTGTAAAGCTTTAGTTAATCTTCCTTCATATTTTTTGTTATAATTAGATATGTTACTTGGACATATTTTTTCTAAACACTTCAAAAGGGGAGGGATGATAAGCGGGGAAGCGCATCCTTTGCTACTATCAAGAATTTGTGCAGATATATTCTAATGCAATACCCAAACATTAATAAAAATAAATAAGGGTCTACTCTATTTGATTAGGGTTTTATCCTTATAATATTCTTATAACAGCTCCACAAGGACTTTGATAGCTCCCATGACAACTTTAAAAGCTGAGTAAACGCAGGTATAAAGAATGAGACTCAAAATCTCAGCTGCTTTTCAGTAATTATAATGTTATCATTCATAATTAAATGACAATGTTCTAGCCTTAATTTATACTTATGTCTATGTGTTCTTTCAGGATTTCCACTTTCCACTGACAGTTGTTTTGTACCACTTGGTTGTGAAATGGATTCTCTCGGTAATTGTGAGATTAGTCTTATACCTAATCACTGGGACACCTCAACTACTGCTACCCTTTCTAACATGTCTGAGGTCTGTAGGTCCTACTGGTCTGGCCAGTGGGATAGATGTTGGATTTTCAAACTGGGGTTTGGAACTTGTGACAATATCTTTATATACAATGACAAAATCAACAACAATTATATTTATTCTGGGATTTGCTATTCTTCTGGGTCTCGAAAAGAAGGTATTAAAATAATTATATTTTTGATTTAAATATAAAGTGCTGATATTATGTCAAGCAAACATTATGTAATTTTTAATTGATGTTTGTGCATATTAGCTAAATGCGATTTGCTTTTGCTGTTCTTTTAACCATTCTGAGATTTGAGAACTTGAATATTGTTTAAAAAAAAACATAAGTTATATAAATTTTGATTTACTTGGTTACCGATCCTCTCCAAAATGATAATTTCACTGGTATTGTGATCAAGGTGTTAGTAAAGTTACTTTTAAGAAACTCAATCACTAGTAGTACACACATTCCAAACATAAACTGTAATAAATAATAGCAAGAATGATAAGGCTGAATAAAATTCAAGAACATGTTTGATAAGCTTAAATATCCATCTGATCCAAAAACTTATGCAACTGTCTGCCTTGTTGCTCTGTTGCAAGCATTGCATTGTCGCGCAAGGTTGACAAACCTCATTTCTATTTCTGATATTATTTTCACTCTTTTACTCACTTAAAATAATTGATGATAATTCATTTTAAAATTACTGACTATTTTAAAATGTTCCTTGCCGCATACATCATAACATCACTGCTCCCTTACATCGTTATATCTATTCATCATCATTCTGACACTATTTTACGATGTGCTAGCGCCGTTAAACCAGCCTTACCTACAGGTGCACAAAATTTCATTATAGTTGATCCCATTGTTATTCCTGAGTTTCCCATTATTATTCCTGAATAATAATAGGATCATCATAATGGTTGTGTTATTGATAATTTGTAAGCATTCAACTTAAGTATTATATCAGACTTTTACCATCAATATACAATTTACCATCATCAATTTATTCCTTGTATAATTTAATATCTGCTGCTCTTGCGAATGTAATATCTACGATTATTGATCGAGGGTATTTTGATCGGTCTATGAATATTATATTGCTGAATATTCAAAACGGAAACAGATGGTTGCTTGATTTAAATGAAACCACCATAATTGTAAATAAGACTGAGCATTTTCACCCGATCTGACTCTTGCTCTTAATTTTGCGAATATAAAACATAATTTTCTAGACCACTAGCTTGGATAGTTCGAGAAATAGAGCTTTACTCATACAGAATTTTAATTAAATACCTGTTTAATTGTTTCGTTTAAAATGCTACGCTTTATGTATGCTTTTCTATATATTCAACATTCTCATATAGTTTAGGTGCATTACCTAATGTCTTTAAGTGGGTATGGCCCACGCGTCTTACAAACCAAATTCCAAAGCTAAAATGTTAAAATCCGCGAAGTGACTAATGTTACGGCTTTACACCAGGTTTCTGTTACTTCTTACAGTCGTGGTCACTGGTTGGAATAGTGTTAACTATAGCGACTGGATTAATAATGTTCACGTACAAAGCCACACAATTTAATATCTTGGGATTCAACTTCCTGCTGCTGGCTTCGTTCGCCGCTGGCCTAAGGTGGACATTCGCCCAATTACTTATGCAGAAATCGAAACTTGGACTTCATAATCCCGTCGACATGGTATTCCACGTTCAGCCATGGATGTTCTTATCATTATTGCCATTCACGATTATGTTTGAAGGTGAGTTTACATTTGAAACAACAGGTACCAAAAAAACCTTTTTTTTTTTGTGTGAATGGTGTGCGAGGCTCGCGGCATATTCTTATGCCGAGTACTCACAAATACCACTGCAAGTGTCATCAGTGCCGTCATTGGTGAGGTACCTCAGAGCTACTAATCATCGTGTACTCAGTCCCCCAAGAAAACAATACCACCACTTAACACAAAGTTGGTGGCATTGTGCTCTGGTGTTGTCCTACACCAAAGCGCAATGCCGACAACTTTGGGATAGTACAATGGGGTGAGGTTTCCATCCTCGCACCGTGCCCCGTACGCATAAGCGCCTGCCTCCTCATCTTGCTCATTACAAAGAGCAGCTCCACTCGGTTCATTTGTCTTCGCCTTAGGTATTTAGGTTCACCATATGCTACTGATTCCCACCGCCCTGACAAGGCTTGAACCATGGTACGGATATATGGTACCCCTTTTTTGTGGACGCCGGGAAAAACATTTACGCGCCTTCACCGGCTCTGGGTGAGGTCCAGTGGTGTGTGGAGCTCGTGGCACATTATGGTGCCGAAACAAAAACAACCGCGAGTGCCATCAGTGCCGTCTTTGTTGAGGTGCCCCGAAACAACAAATCATCAGGGCACCTCGAGTCAGTCCCACCAAGGACCGACGCTTCATCTTAGCAGCGTTTCCCCGCACCACATGATAACTTTGGGACAGTGCAATGCGGTGAGGCTCCTATCCTCGCTCTTTGCCCCGTGCGCAAAAGCGTCTCCTCATGTTGCTCCTTACTCCCATCTTCTTATAAGAGGGGAACAAAAAGCAACTATTTCTCTTTTGTCCCCTCTTATAAGAGGGGTACAGAGAGCATCTTCCTCGGTTCTATTGGCTTCGCATGGATTCACCCCCAGACTACTGAGCCCCACCGCCACGACAAGGCTTGAACCGTTGTGGGGTCATATGGTAACCCTTTTTTTTTGTTGACACGGGGAAACGCATTTACGCGCCTTCACCAGCCATTTGTGGGGTCCAGTGGTGTGTGGGACTCGCGGTACATGAGGGTGCCGAAATTTTTACCGACTTTGGGACAATGTCATGGGGTGAGGTTCCCATCCTCGCCCCTTGCCCCGTGCGCAAAGCGCCGCCTCCTGTTGCTCTTAGGTCCCCTCTTCTTATAAGAGGGGTACCGAGAGCGATTCCTCCTCCTGATCTTTAAGATTCCGCTTCTTATAAAAGGGGTGCAAAGATCCCTCTCACTTCCATTGGCTTCGCCTGGGTTTACCCTAGCCCAGCCCCTGTCTGTGCGCGTTTATCGGTAATTTATTTAGTCTCGACTTAGTTGTACAGTGCCGATTGTAACAGTGTATTGATTTTATCGTACTCGTTTCTTTGAAGCTCTCTTTCGCCTTATCCTAGTTACAATTTATTAATTCTAAACCACACGTACCAATACACCTGGTGTTACTTTGGTGGACGAACAATTGGACCAAGGCCCAATGGTTGACGATCATAGATCAGCACAGGACGTATGGTCTATTTTGCCCAATAATACACACGAGACTCATCAACCGGGGCATATGCATATGCTTTGTTCTCTTTTATCCAATGTCAGTCACGATACTGATTAGCAGTCGATAGTTTTGCTGATGACTAGCAACGCTCATAAACATCCGCACGATTGGTTATACAATAGCATTGACCTCCCTTAGCCTGGAGGTACCCTGACTCTCACAAGACACAAAACGCAACTGCTTAGCCATGTAGCATCTTGTGTCGTGCCGGCCCTCGGAACACTGAAATCAATGTGATCTGCACGCAAAATATTAAAGAATTATTATAGCGATGGACGATCACTACTAATTATTATAGCGATGGACGATCACTACTAATTGTTATAGCGATGGACGATCACTACTAATTATTATAGCGATGGACGATCACTACTAATTATTATAGCGATGGACGATCACTACTAATTATTATAGCGATGGACGATCACTACTAATGGACGACATTTTGCTTATGCTTTGCATGTGCTAGAGAGGACTACATGTCCGAATGTTGCCATGTAGCAGCCATCGTCAATACTTGTTTTTTTCGACTCCGACGATCTCTCTTTAGATTCTTTAGCTTATTTTAATCAAAAAAGCTACCCTACTCCTTATATCTTAAATGAAGCGTTTTCCAGTTACTACAAATATCCGGAGTATGCTACAACTGCTAAGTCTAAAATAAACAAAACAAACCACCTAAAACGGTGATGAAAATGACATTTTTGATTTTGCCGTCATCCTGGTTTAGTCTTCAGACGTTTCTTAACAAAGTTCCACAGAGGGAAATCCGGGAATACCATGATAAATGTTTTCAGGCTACAGCTGTTTTGACAACCTACTCGCGCTGCCATCGGGCCAGTGGTCGCCAACCTTGTTGAAGGTGTCCGTTGGCGCGACGATTGCCTTCGCAATGGAGATCAGCGAGTTCCTAGTTGTCACGTATACTTCTAGTCTGACTCTATCGATAGCGGGTATATTTAAGGTAAATATGGACTCTAAAGTATCACTTTTTACATCACTACGACTTTGGATGTAGAGTTTTAGTTTTTGGGATACCCCTAAAAAGGTTAGGATTCAACGAGAGAATTTAGTCATTGTTATAGGATTCGTGTTTTTGTACGTGTGACGGTTCTACAAACATCCCCATACTACCTAATAGCCCTGTATGGATTTTAAAAACGTTTTATATATTTGCAAATAATCTAAGAAAGATAATTCTGAACTTGCTATATCCGATCGATAATAGTTGATAATTGACTATGATCTGATGTAGCTAACAGGCTCTTGGCCGGGTCTGACTTAGCTCCAAAGACTGCCAATCTGTTTCGCAAAAGAAAAAATCACATTCGCCGCACCCTGATGCATTGTCGCCTAAGTTTAGATACATTTGCGCAATCATATTCTTCTTTCTGTTCCAGTCTTAAACTTATGACTTATGTTGCATGAAATATGTACTTTTCGAATAGCACAAACACTGTCTCGGATCGGCACGGCCGCGGAGGTAACTCTCGCTCACATGATACTACCGTAAAGTGAGGGTTTCGTGTGTTTTGTGTGACGGTGGCCGATAGGAGGGGAAGATACAATGGTAACATGACAACAATAACGCGGAGACGTCCGCGTTATTGTTGTCAGTAGCGGATCTCAGTAGCCACCAAAAGGCTCCGATTTCTCGAGTGTATAAAAGAATATAGTATTTTAAATAGAATTTATCTTCCAGGAAATGTGCATCCTGGTGTTGGCTGTGGAGGTCAGCGGTGACCTGTTGAGTTTGATAAACGTCCTGGGTTTGATCTTATGTTTACTGGGCATAACTGGTCACATAGTCCACAAAGTGTTAATTATAAAGTCCGTAACTGGTACCGTACACGCACTCGACACTGATGACTTCGATGAAAACACAACCACCAACAGAAATCGAACCCCAAAATCGCCGCACGACTACCACGAACCGCTTTTGGAAGATGAAAAGTGGCAGAATGCAGGTAGTGAAGACAGCGATATTGATTCTAATTTGGTTCTTTTTGAAGTCCTCCAGAGAAGGGACGGTAGGTAGAAAACGTTTCCTTAATAATTATAGTGAATGTTATTTATAAAAGATGATTTATTGCAATTAAGTCGGAATTTGAATTTATTTCGGACATCAGTGTAATTTATTATCGATCAAATGTAAAGTAAAATATTATGTAACCTCTTGAAGCATTTATTTGTTTTAGTTTATATATAAAACCTAATTTCGGACATCTGTTAAGAGAAACATTCCAAGTATAAATTAATATTTGCAAGTAAATGAAAATCTCGAAAGTTTGATTTTTGGTATTTCTGAAAGGAAGGAATAATGTACGGAATATTATGTTAATAGCCAGGCCGTTTTGTCTCAGAGACTGAGAGACGGTAACTGCATTGAAAGCATCGGTCATTTTGTAGATCTCCAGCGACAACTAGATGTGCTAAAATATAAAGTGGAGGAAATAAAACTTAAAAAAAAAGTTAAAATAAAATATTAACAAGCAACTGTCAAGTGAATAATTAATTGACGTGAAAAATATATATAAAAGGTTTCAAAGTTATTGAGTGAACGAGAAATTTTCGCTGGCGTCCGCTAGTGAATAAATAATGGTCGAGTGACCCATTAAGATTTTTGATTGAAGTTCGCTTTTATTTGGAATGAAATATTCCATCGAAGAGCGTGCTGAAAATTTTTGTAGAAATAATTACTGCTACTTACCAAGTGTGTACTTCTTCTGTTAAAAAAACTAAATGCTATTCAACTACAAACTTGTCTATCACTACTTAAAGTATTTTACCATATATTTTTCACCAAAAATCATTAGTGGAAGTACCCTTGTCATTCTTAACAAATACATAATATTTTTCTTTTCAATTGCTGAAAATAATCGTGAACTATTTTTTTTTCAGTTAGTGTTTTAAAGATATATGAAATAAATTATATAGTTTTATAAAAACATTTTAACCACGTAAATATTATTTGTATATAGGTTAAATGTAAATTATTTTTAAGTTAAAACAAATTGAATTTTCATATACATTCCTTTTATGTTATTTTTTTTCTGTTATTCATTGTTGTATGCGACAAAATTGCTTTTAGTTAATAAAAATTATTGAAAATACGTTAATTGAAGATTGTGCCTGACGATAGTAGATTCCAATTTGCGTATGAAAATAGATAAATTATAGTTACATTTTTATACACTAACTTTTTAATGATAAATTATAGTTAATTCATTAGATATTTGATATGGACATATTTGAATCATTAAATAATTATATCATACATCAGATATTATTATAATACGTTACATAAAGTTAATTACAGTGGCGGGTGGGCAAATTTAGACAAGGGCGAAGTGACAAAAGCGGAACCCTCATTCGTCAAAAAATACTGGTATTTTTGGATGTTGAATTTAAATAAAATTGAGTTATAAAATTACTTTTTGTACTTCAGCAATTTCAATCTTAGTCTTGATATCCGGCTCATCTTTTGGTTTGAGACCGTAAGCTATTGCCGCTTCGCCCACGCCGCTTGTCTGAAATAAGACACTGAACTACTTTTCAACGCTCGGCTGGAAAGAAGACCAATGTTCGAAATTATTACAAGTCTACAAGCAAAGCTTATATAAAAAGCTGTTGAAGATCCGTGCCGTATAATGGACTGTATGCATAATGTAGTAAGGTTTGTTTTCAATTGATGCATGCAAATAAAAATGTATTTTGCTAAGAGTTTAATAAAGTAAAACAAAGAGAAACTGAGAGCAATATTAATCCAAATTTAATCATTTACATGATTAAAAGTGGACCTCATTAGTGTATTTTGATCAAATGTGATAAAATCGCCTAGCCTTGTATACCAATCAGATTTTAATACTCCTAACTCACCTACAGATAAACTCCATTAGGTGTCTGCAACATTTTTTGATGTTGTAATAAATTGGTGGGTGACTTGGACATACTTTTTTATATATAAAAGATAAACTCATATAAATTTCAGTGGAATATGTTTGACAGCTTACTGCATGGCAAGTGTGACATGTAATAAAAGTAAGTCGTAGTATAGTTGTTTGATTATTTTGACCAAGCTTAAGGCCGGTTTCACAGATTACTAATAATAATTAATCATTGGATTTTTTTTCTATTGGTATGTTCTTCTTCTCTTTCTTCGTCTCAAGACAGTTTTTGCTTTTTCACGGAGTTGTTTTAGTTACAGGAGTAGCAGCGGTGGGAGCGAATGGTGGGCTAAGTTCGTATAAAAGTAACCGGAATCCATAAACCTGAAATTCATAATTTCTCTGACACTTCGTTTTATAATAATTTAATCGAGATTTTTATTTGATACATGTAAAACCAGCCCTAATTGTTGATATATCATAAATGTAATTTTACCGATGCCTCTAAGGGTCTGAAATTCATGCCATTTTTATATAATCCGATCATTATACTCAATAATGATCGGAGCTAGAAGATGTTGTGATTACAACTATTGTAAAGACAATAACGCTACGATTGAAACTCTGTAAGACGAAGTTATGTCTATCCACACCTTCCTGGATGATCGTGGCGTGTACTTCAGACCTTATGTAAAAGACTCTGACCGCATTTAAGACCTTATTTTGAAATGAATCTTATATTTCTAACAATTCTTTTTTTTTTTTTTATAATGTGGGTAAAAAAACTAAAGCTGTCACAACGGCTATTGAAGGGTTGTATAGATAATTTGGTAATTTTATAATTTTACGTGTATATCACAATTACACACTATTTATAGAAATATTTAGTTACACTGTAGCACTTTGACATCTTTAAGTGCTACAGTTAGAGTACATATTAGCATACCGCATGCTTCTTGTAATGTTGGATACATAATGCGCGTAAAGTTACAAAACTCATTTGCAATGTAAACACTATGAAAATTTAGGCTTATTATTTATAGTTGACTCAATTCATTTTCCTTTTCACGTAAAATTGAATTAACTATTAAAAGTAGAGAACCGCGCTAGAAAATATATGTATATAAAGAAAGAACACGTAGTTTTTGTATACGACGTTTTTGATAAATGCACATACATTGCGTAAAATAAGGATTAGCCGCGATTACTGAAGATTCTAACATAAAATAGATTTCACGTGAGAAGATATCAGTATAAGCTAGAAACTTATTGTTAAATAGGAATTAAATTTAAACCAATGAAATTGTTAGTAGTATTATATATAATTAAAACGATATTCATAGTTTAGAATCTGATATAAAGTCTTAAATTAAATTCATTGATAGTAAGGGAGTAGTCCCAGTAACTTGTAATGAAATTAAAGCGCAACAACACATGTGCTTTGTTTATGTGAACACAAATGATATATAAGATAGATTCATATATTAAGAAGGAATTCATTAAAATATTGGATTAATTGAAGTTTACTCATCAAGTATTGATATAAGGCGCGCGGTATGAATATAGAAATTAGTAAAATCATGTATACATGAACCGTTGTGTAAAATCCATATCGCGATCGCTATTCCGATGTATATAACCGAAATTAGAATCTTCACTAATGACATTTCTTCTAACTTATCTAGATTAACCTTTTTTACGTTGGGGAACGCATTAACTAGGTGCTCGAAAACAACTTGATGTCTTGTAACACTTTCATTAATGTTCGTACCCTTTTAGACCTGTTCCTACAGCTTTATATTATGTGTGTTAAATTCGCTGTTGCAGTTTCTTTGTATAAAGGGAACGAGACGGCAAGAGACACAAAGTGATTTTTGTGACAATCTAAACATTATTGGCTAACAGTAACAGTTATTGACACTCATAAACAGGTATTTTCAAAACAGATTACAACAAGTGCTATACATTATTTCTGTTTGAATATAAAAACAGTGTTCAAAATTCTTTATACGGCTACCTCTAAAATCTCTGGCATTATCGTCTACTGTCGAGCACCAGGATGCACCAGGGTCATGAGGGACTTGCGGATGAATAAAGATAATAAAGATAGGGAAGGGAAGCAGTAGACAGGACTATGACGAGTGTCCGTGTTAGTTGATAGAGAAGGAACATGAGAATGCATTGCTATCTGTATCTCATCCCGCATGAGCATGCGCAGAGAGAAATGAAGGAAAAAGAGACAGAGTGTAAACCATATTTGCTTTTCCTTCTTACTTTGATGGATGCATTTTAGGCTGGCCTTCTCTATCTACATAATCTCTATGTTGAATAGCCATTATCACCAACGGTGTTTTCTTTCGATAGCTTGACGGTCAAATCTAGATTGTGTCGACGCGTGGGATTTCAAAAGAAAATAAATTATATATAAAACGATTGAGCATTTTATTACTATTTTCTACACATAACTAGAAATTTAACTTTAAAAATGTAATAGTATTTTTATACGATTTAAATATATATAAACTTATTTTGTTACTAAAGCATGCAATAACAATGTAACACACTTTCTATTCAACCTTAATGTTGTGTCACATGTACCTACATTAATTTTCTATATAAAAATATAGACAAACTGATATACAGACGTCTGTCAGTTTGTCTACTTTCTTCTATTTCCATTGTGTTTGATTATCTCAGAATTATGTGTGCCCAATAATATCGGTATGATTTACCTGTGTATCAGCGTACTTTTAGAAACTATTTTAATATGTACGCTGCAACCTTTTCTCGCAGTTAGTATTATGATGATATTTAGGAAGAGTCCTACTCATAATGTAAGCGCGAAAGTTTGTATGTATGAAGTATGATGGTTGTTTGTTACTTTTTCACGTATAAACTACTGATTGTAAAAATTATGAAAACTTATACTTATTATTTATAGATAACTCGTTGGATATTTTGTTTCCACGTATAATTGAATTAGCAACAAAACCAGAGAACCGCGCTAGGAAATATATTCATATAAAGAAATAACACAGATTCTAATATAAAATAGATTTCACGTGAGAAGATATCAGTATAAGCTAGCAACTTATAGCTAAATAGGAATTAAATTTAAACCAATGAAATTGTTCGTAGCATTACATATAATTAAAGCAATATGGACTCTAATGAAACTACGATAGGATACAATAGGAATAATAACTTGCACGTTTTGTCTGTAGTCCAAGTCGCGGGCAACAGCTAATGTTAAATAAAAGGGAAGAAATAAAGTAATTACTTATCAAGAAGGTTATGATCATAAGTTCGTATTGTTCATTTAGCCACAAGTACTTTAAGCCATATCTATAGTCATGAATGCTCTTGATTCCTTGACGTCCTACAAGTCTCTAATTCTGAAAATATCGCTTTATCATAATTCATGTAGTAACTTGGCATGTCGCATGTAGTAAATTCAAAACCCCTTTATTTCCACATCGCTTGGAAATTTTGTGCGATATTTGATAGAATAATATAATTAATAATAATGAATAAACCTATTTAATTAAAAGGCCGGCAACGCGTCTGTGAGCCCACCGGTGTTGCGGACTTACTTACAAGTGATCCAACTGCTCGTTTGTCTCCTATGCTATAATAAATATATAATTAATAAGGATAATGGATACATTTGTATTAGGTATGGAAGTAAAATATTTATCTATTCAACATATTAAAACTATATATCGGATTATTATTTATCTTTCATTTTCTGAGCTTTTCTTAATGTTATAATTATTAATATGACACGATGACCGTCAAGTATAAAAAATAACATGTTACCTATAAGAGAATTGGAATCAACTAAAAAAAACGCCCGGTTTATATAAACATTATATCAATAACATTTCAGTAAAATAAGCGACCAGTACTGCGATCAGCCATGTTTACTGCAACATGAGTCATCACGTATGACGTCGCGATTACGAAAACATTGCCGTTTTGCTCGAAATAATCTAGGCAACATAGTCGAAGTTTACGAGAACGTGACGTTAAATCGGAGGCCGTGATACCTGCAAGCGTTTCTGAGCCTTATTATATTATTACTTTTTTGTAACAAATGCAGTATTTTGTATAAAAATATATTTAATGAATGAAAAATGTTATTTTGTGAAATATTTGTAGTGTATTATAAAACAGGAATTCAATGTGTCGCCCTGCCTATTAAATGGCAACTAAACTAAATTAATTAAACTATGGAATGTACTCGGCGGCGTCACTACTTCTGCGGTTTTTGTAATTTTAGAGTTGACCAATGTCTAATCTGTATATTTTTCTCTCTCTGTCTAACTTAGTGGCCTTGTAACCATAGGAATAATATAGATAAAAAACAGGAAGCCAACGTAAAGCTAGGCCGTGTTAAGTCGAAAGAGACAGCGAATGCACTATACACTGTCTTTTTTCTGTCTTTGATTTCTTTATGCGCAATGCGCTTGCGAGATTAGATAGGCAAAGATAGTTCTCATCTTCGTTCTCTATTCACCAAGATGACCAGTCGCCGTCATATAACTGCCTATGTTATCCCTTCTCTATCTATATTATCTCTATGCGTGTAACTTGTAAGCTTACTTATGCGATTGCGCTTTTCTGTAATTGTAAATAAAGCTTTTCTGTATCCATCTACTTGTGTTACAAGTTGTGTGAGATAACGTTTATTTGAGCTATATGACAACCGCCATAAAGCATTATATTCATCAACAGTTTCTAAACAAATCTTGCCTAATGAACACGCGACTTAAGCTTATCAATTTTGCTGCCTCCAGTAACAAAGGAGCCCGCTTCTTCGCCTATGTCTGGTGCGAAGTTTGGAGTAATAACTTGATGATGATCTAATTTCCAGCAGCTGACGCCTTTTCCTAAAGCGAAAGAAGCTCAAACGGACTTATTGTTATTCGGAACTGGCTTTGTCATAAAATACTTTTTCGAAGATATGCGCTTTACATTATATTGATTATTAATTCGCCACTTCCTTTTATTTCCATGTTTCCGATTTTCCCATACTTTCAGTTGTACATTTTCGTTTCGTATTTGCATTTATTTTACTGATCTCTTACCGTCCCGTGTATATACACTATACAGTTGGGAATTGGACACTTATATTAAAACGTGCATCGCTAAATATAAAATTAACAATAGTGCTCTGTTGTGTATTTATATTGTAATAAAGAAGTGTATATTTTTTATATTCCAGGGATGAGACACATATATTACTCTTAAAATGCACGAACAATCTAAAATAAACTATTATCGTCGAATAAATGCATGAATTGACAGTAGAGCATAGCCAAGGCGTATAATATATTTGCTATTTTTGCGATATAAATATAGATGGTAAATAAATTTTACAATTTTATATCGAAGTGTTGTTGTAATAAAGTATATTTAGGCATTTATTGTAAATTTTCGGCTGTGTAAATATTATAAAGTTTCACACTACAAATAAACATTTTGATTGTCTGATTGTCCCACAACGCAAACACAGCATGTGTTTTATAGCAAAGTAATTTAAAACATATTTGGCTGTCAATCATGTGACTAAGTTAATAAAACTAATTTCTTTTGGCCCATTTTCAATAGCCGTCAACTCTGTTCGGCATTAGCATGCATGCGGGATTTGCCCGCACCCGGACAACACAAGCACCGCACCCACAAAGCAAAGAATTTTTTCACATGTGTAAACAAGACACACACTTGTGAGAGCCAATAACTAATGAAATTCGTCAAATTGTGTAAACAGTAAAGTATCCGTTGTGCATGTTTACTTTACCACACTCCAAATAACGACTAATGACATCACTCATTGCATGTGAGAATCAAAACCTCCTGCATACGGGCGACTAACGACCCATGAAAATGATACCATAAATTGGCCCAGGCTGTAGCAAATCAACATAAATTGGCCCAGGCTGTAGCAAATCAACATAAGTTTTTACATAATTCAGAATCATGTTTCAAGACACAAATGAATTGATACCGATTATATATTCCATTGTAATACCATTTACACGACTAATTAATTAGCGTAAAGTAGGCTTATAGCTGTGCTAGCTGCACCGAACCATTCGTTATAAATAAAGCACAAAGGGGTGCGTTTTTTTCTTGTATTTTTTTGTTTCCAAATGTGTGAGGCTTGTTTAGTCAAATGGCGTTTCGTTATGAGCTATTTTATTGTTGTTTGATTTTTATTACTTACCTTGAATACATTATGAAACACTGGTACATACTATATTGTAGTTACATTTAATAATAAAAGGCATTTACTTAAAAAGTGTTTTATTTCAAAAAGAAAAATGTTCCTAATCAGTAAAGATTGTGAGAAAGAGATTGTATTATTTTTTATTTATATTTTTAAATAAAAAAAACGCCACTAATAAATCCTTGTCTCACGTAATCTCGTACAAGCAGCAATTATGTGACAGAAATTTCAACGTTTACCAAGCTCCTATAATTAGCCTTCGTTAGAACAGTTTTATCATAGAATGTCCTTTTCGCAAAATGTCTCCCATCGAAAAAAATCGAAAGACAATTTGCGAAAAGAGCTTTGAGGGGACGTTTTGTGAAAGTGCCAAAGAAAAGAATTGTGCGACGAAGCCATTGCAGCATGTATCTCATTTCTTTCTTTTTAATTTATCTATTATTACAGTAAGTATATATGTTACCAGTAAGGCTTTTCAAGCAAAGGTATTTAAATTCTTAACACGTACATCGAACAAGTAGTTTGCTTTTAAAACAAGTATAAGTATTGTGCCAGATTTGCTTACAAGCCTATTTTCTAATTGAGGTGCGCCTTAAAAATGATAATTTGTAATTACCAATGCCTGCCTGTTAGTTTCCTAATGCTTGTAACATTTTGTATAGTTAGTGTTTGAAAATGCTGGTATTGAAACTAAGTTCTGAGGGAGTCACAGCGCCAAGTTGATCGCTCAGCCTTAATAATTTGCCATTTATTGCAGACGCTGCCTCCATTTTCCTCAAATACGCGTTTCTGCAACTAGCATTAATTGTTTTTTCAGTCAAAGTTTTATTTGAATCCGAATCCATGAAGTTCATCATGGAGTCAACATCCGCATCCATATTTAACACGTTCGTGTGTGATTCCTCCCGCCAGAGTTTTTGTAAATTGAGTGCCATAAGCTCCAGTTGAACTTGCGACAACTCCTTTATAACATCTATCTGTACAGACATTACGTTATCACATGTCTTTAACAAAGCATTCAAACCTTCCAACACATTTGATCTTTTCTTTTGCAATCTGTACTGGTTATCGATATTGCGTTCGAAAAATGCTAAGTGCTCGTAAAGTTCAGCTAGTTGCAGGGAGCAGGAAATGTATTGAGCAGCGTGGCGGTCGAAGTCATAGTAGTGCTTAGCCCTCATTAGCCACTTGTGAGTGAAGATAAACACCGTGCGCGCTTCTTCTTCTGTGTTTATGGGTCCCGAGGGTATCTTACTTTCCATGTCTTTTAAATCTAACGTGGGAAATACAAACAGTTTCTGTATTTCGTTCCCTGAAACGTCTGCCTGTGATTTCTCAACTCCAAAATCTTTAACATTTTCATCGTCTCCTTTTTCTAAATCTAAATGTTCACGCGATAATCCATCTACAACTTGCCATAAGTTGGGTTTTGATGTGTTTGAGAAATGCCGTTTCAATATGTTTTTCTTGGACATCTTCAAAACTGTTAGTCCATATTTAACCCAGTGATGACTCAACTCTAGGAAATGCATTTCAAAATCAGTTCTACCTAAAAGAAACTCTTCGGGCATTAATTTAAAATTTTCGTGGCACGTTTTCAAAACGTGGTATGCAGCACACAAATGATATCGAGCATTATCCAGTTGGTTGAAGTACGTGAAATAGTTACCTAGTCTAGAAGTGCGCAGTGCCCAATCTTGTGGAGTACCGTCTTTCATTTCTAATTGTCTTCTTAGAACTGTATGATTATATAATGTATATTTATCTGTTAGATTTAATTTGTTGTAGAGAAAGGCCTGCATTTGAATGTTGTTAGTTATGACTTTGTCTATTTTACCGGGATCCGCACCTTTGATGTCTGTGGTCGATAAAGACTTAAATAAATCTTCGGCATCTAGAAACTTATCCGGCTTCGCTGAGTTAATCTTTCCGTAGAATTCTTCCATACTTTCTAATATTTCTCTAGCTTGTGACATGTTATCTAGTTGTATCATGTAATAGCATAATAAATTTTGGATTCTAAGAAGTATGAAAAGGCATTCAATTCTAAGAGCGTAAGGCTTAAGTTTTTCGTACGCTACAAGCAGGGTACTCTTTTTTTCTGTTACAGCCATAGGTAATGTTTTAACAGATAGCAGTGCTAAGTATCCTTCCATAGCTAGAGATCTTACATAATGGTCATGATTTTCTTTGCCCAGCAATGTGAGTTCACTTTGAATACTTTGTATATCTTCTTTCAATACTTGCGGTCGCTCCGTGGACCCTTTGTTCTTCAAAGTTTGTCTTAAATTGTCATATATAGCGCTTATCCGTTTTAAGGTTTCCATTTTCATTAATTACACCAGGGCTTTTCTAAAATTACACAAATAATTTATTTCCTCTCAATTCTTAAACTGATGCCGTCAAACTGTTTGAGTTCTTTCAAGTCTTTTATATTTCTGTGAAAAAAGGTGCCAGTGGTACCTTGAACTATATTTTCAAATACTACTTTCTAATCTTCATATTTAACTACAACTTCTATAAATTATATAAAGGAGGTAATTCTGAAATCAATTAAAGTTGAATTTCAAAATTTTTAAAATATTAGGGACTTCCATATGAAATTATCATTTTTCGTACTGGCCACTATAATCACGAACATCTCCAGTTTGGTAAGGAATTCCAAATTGAAACTTGTGCAGCTATTTACTCATGTATTTGCGTTTCGATGACCGTCATTGATTTGTGTTTTTCTTCTATTTGTGTCACTCACTTTACAAAATCGAAGACTTAAAATATCGCATTATTTACGAGTACCGCCATGGTACCAGTGCTGCGGAAATGACTCTAATGGTCTAAGGGTGATGTGTATGGCGGTCGCGTTGCAAAAGAAAACGCTGTTCGTTTTTGGTTTCAATATTTTCGTTCTGCAAATTTCGACTTGCAGAACAGGCCCCGTGGACGGCCTGAGACCCAAGCTGATAATGAAGAGTTGAAGCTATTGTGGAAGTGGATCCATCGCAAACCATCTCCGAGTTTATTGAGCCGGCGATGTTAGGAATGAAACTGTTTTAATTGACTTGAAACAAATTGGTAAGATCAAAAAGCTTGAGAGGTGGGTACCTCACGAATGACTGAATCAAACAACACAAACGCGCGTCGACTGCTGCGTTACATTACTAAACCGGCACATTAATGAAGGTATTTTAAACGAATAAATAAAAACACGAAGAAAAAACCTGTGGTGAAAAATGGATTCTTTACGATAATCGGAGGCGCTCAGCGCAATGGTTGGATCCTGGCCAGCCAGCCTAATCCTGCCCCAAGCGAAAATTAACCGCAAAAAACTTACTCGTAAGTCTTTGATGAACTAGTGCCGGTATTGTTAATTACAGTGTTCTCAAACCTGGCCAGACTATTACGACTGATGTCTATTGTCAGCAATTGCAGACCATGATGGCAAAGCTAGCGGCTAAACAATCTAGGCTGGCCAATCGGTCCACGCCACTGCTGCTTCACGGCAACGCTAGACCACACAATGCGCAGCAGTCGGCTACCAGATTAGAAGAGGTTGAATTGGAAAGTGTTAGTCAATACCAACTTAAATGAGTTATCATTATGTATGCACCCACAACATTGACAATTCAAAATAAGAATGTGTAATTAAACATAGGTAATATATTTGTAGATACGTTAGCAAGATGACAAATAAAGTAGTCGTCATTAACAAATATGTGTCTAATTATTTGCAACGCGTTATAGAATAATAAATTTACAATCACTTACCTAAAATTACATTGGGTATAAAGTTCCTCCCCCACCATGGTTCAAGCCTTGTCGTGGCGGTGGGGCTCAGTAGCCTGGGGTGATCCGAGACACTTGGGCGAAGCCAATTGAACCGAGGAGGAGCCGCTCTTCGTACCCCTCTTATAATAAAAGGAGACAAAAGAGAAAATAGTGGCGGCGCCTGTGGCGAGAATGGGAAACTCGCCCCATTGCACTGTCCCAAAGCCGGTGGGTTTAT
>JAFELO010000254.1:25103-103529 GCA_017140195.1 Eumaeus atala | reverse complement strand
GGAATTTGACATCCAAATGAAATGAAAGAGAAATGAACCCGCAAAAATAAACGGGATTTAATGCTGTTATTTCGATATCTGTGATTTGCCGGAAGCGGGGCGCAGGTAGTATATTGCAAATATATTAATGCGTATATTATTATTCCATTCAAAATTAACAATAGACCAGATCTAGGATTGTTATGTGAATCTTACTACCTTTGTTATTTAGGTACCTATAGTTGTATATTCATAATAATAAATATTTAATAATTTCTCAAGTTTACTTACTCATTACAATAAAACAGTCAATTGAGATAACATCGATATTCCAGCTACTTATCCGCAATCACATACATTTAGGATATCAAACTCTACAGGTCTAATGCTAAACGAAAGGTAACGAGGTTCTGTTTCAGATCAAAGTGCTATTGAGATTTATCAATTTCTTGTAACAGTGGAAGTCAGGAAGAAGGCACGGCCCTACCTCTCATACGTGATACATTGGCATTTATGTCTGGCCACCTCTCTAGATGTGATGGCGTGGGAGATGGGAGACCTGAATTTCGTTACCCGGTGGCGGGGTTTTCCTCCTAAATTATTTAAAAAAACCGTACTTATTTAACATAACGCAAACAATCACATAGTTTATAATATTAGAATTTAGGTACTGTTTTAAAGTATATACCACGTTGTTATAAAGTATATACCACGCCAACCATTGAAAACGTGCCTGATAAGGCACGTTTTCAATGGTTGGCGTGGAGATGAAGTGATGAGAGATGAAGTGATGAGAAAGTGTGTGAGATGAAGTGATGAGAAAGTGATTACAATCAAATGATTTTAGTAAAAGGTAGTGCTATGCTGCATTTAACTCTGCTTGCGCCGGCACGATCGGGGAGGTACCTCTCGCTCATTTACCGCCGTAAACTCATTCACCGCCGTAAACTGACAAATATGATGTCGCGTTTCGAGGGCTTTATGAGTAGCCTGAGGCTCATGGGGGGGTTAAGAGGAAAAGCGGGCAACGCATTCGCATGATCACCTCTCGTTACAAAGGTAGGGGTGCACGCAATTGGGTGCCAAGATCGTTTTGCTCACGGGACTTGGAGTCAAGCTGGCAGTTTAACCCGCCTCTCTCTCTTGGGTACCTTCAACCCGCGAGTCCGCGAGAGCATGAAAATCCAAAAAAGGAAGGTAATGTGCGGGAGAAATGTATTTTTATATTGAGGTTCTTAGCGCAAGTAATGGTAGGATTGTGTTTTAATGTCAAGGTCAATAAGACAAACGAGAGCCCATGTCAGTTGCGGTCATCCTTGTCCTTCATAATAATGTGAATCATGAAATATAATTGTTAGAAAATGGAACGCTGTTATATTGTGGCCTAGATTCATATATCCCTTTTATTTTTGTAAGTCCGGGGTGATAACTCTCGCTAACGTGATACCGTCGTAAAGTGGCATCTTCGGTGTCGCGTTTCGTTTGGTTTGTGAGTAGACGGTGGCCCATTAGAGGAGGGGGAGAGAAAAGGAGAGCAACGCGTTGGTATAGTAATTACGCAGATGTTCATGGGCGTCGGTAGTCGTAAAAGGGCTTCGATTTACCGTTTGTCCTATATAGTATAAAGATAATCCATACAGTATAAAAATTGAAAAAAATCTTCACTTCACTTCGAACCGTGTAAGGTGACTATTATTTACAGCTTAAAATATCCAAGGAATGCATTATTTATAATAAAAAAAATGATAACCGGATAAAACTTAAAAAAAAAAGAATTTTGTGTTATTGATGTGTTATAAGTAGGTATGTAGGCCAGGTTATTATTAGTAATATACGTTTATTGAAACAGTGCCTTATTATGAGTAGGCAATATTTCTATTCTTTTGTAGAAGTATTGCTTAATTTTAATATACAAGTCTAGATATTATTCCTAATGAATAATGTAAACATTAGGTAATCACTAAAACCAAGCATTTGCCTATTACCTCCTTTT
This sequence comes from Eumaeus atala, assembly GCA_017140195.1. NCBI lineage: Eukaryota > Metazoa > Arthropoda > Insecta > Lepidoptera > Lycaenidae > Eumaeus > Eumaeus atala. The sequence continues at coordinate 101,557 of JAFELO010000254.1, read as the reverse complement.
TATATAGTATAGGGGGGCAAATGAATCGGAGGCTTTTGACGACTACCGTTGCCCATAAACAGCACGTCCTGCAGATGCGCCGCTCTCATTTCCTCCTCTCCTCCAATGGGCCATCAGCTACTCACAAATCGCATGAAATGCGACATCAAAGCTGTCCCACATACCATACCCAAATTGAAAATATCAAATCAATTCACGAGTTCTGCATTAACGTCCTTAGCTTAGACAGAATAAAATACATCTTAAAAATATTACTCTTCATCATCAACATCAGCCCCTATAGATCCACTGCTGGACATAGGCCTCTTTCAATGAACGCCAAGAAAACTATCTCCTGCTACTCGTATCCCGGATAAAAAATATTACTCATTATCTTTTATTTTATGAGACAGCCATAGTAGCATCTGGAAGTAATAACATAGAAAAAGCGAAAGCAACACACGTTATATAGTATAACCCCATAATGTGTGGAGTTTGTTTAATGAACATTTGACCTTATTTACAGGAAAAGTTTCTGAGTTTCTCCTGACTTATACACATGACGGTCATCTAGATCTGCAAGGTTATACGCGGGGAGTCACAGGGTCCAATACTGCTAGGGCAATCTTGGATTTACAACTTTGATTAAGTATCGAATTTGTTGTCAAGTACATATGTACATCTCGGATTCTGTGTAGTAGCGGTGACACAGATGTTAACCTCTAGCAAGACAGCTGTCAAAATGGCGTATTCGCGTAATGCGCGTACTTAAAACTCAGATGTGATAAACACTTGCGTAACATTCAAAAATAATAATTTTGGCATTCACATGTCATTTTTTTTCCAAGCATCATCCCCTATGGCAGTGAAAACCGAGTGCCTCATGTCACGATCCTTGCAAGCGTTTCTTGATTTAGACTCCACATTCTTTAGACACTTCATACAAAAGTTGACAGCTCCTTCGGAGACTATCTGAACGATTCACAATCTAATATTTTTATATATGCAGTTATATAAGCATACATCGTCCTATAAGCCGATTTTCGGCAACAACGACCATTTCTATTGAGTAGAGTCATCTGCAGGACATATTAATGGGCACAAATGTTTGTACAGACCAAGAACACTCTCTATTTCTTCTCCTGTTCCGATGGTACGGTATGGGGGTGTAACTCTCTAGACTGTCATTAGAAATTGAACAATTCTTTGTATGGTGTGACCTAGTATTCGAACCTGGGTATTCTCATACAGATGAGATTTTCATAAGAGTTCAACCGCAGGGTTGAACATGCTTACCTGATCATATTGACCACAAGGCATTCAAAGCAAAAAGCATAAATGTAGGTACAATAATATTTGGTGGTAATGAGTTAAAGTTTATATACGGCTTGATAGATGTTGGTAGCTGTCGACAACATCAAATTGTAAATAATCAGTTGCAATTCAGCCATGTTTAATGTGCATAACTTACGGCTGTTATCGGTTATCTAGATGTTAGCTGCGTGCGTACAATTGTTAATACGAGGCAATCTGATTGATATTGCAGCCGTATATGTACATAGATGAATAGACATTTACCGCAGAGCAGGAACCTACTCTTGAACCATCTTAGAAAATACTCGCCTCAAGATTAAGGGAATAGAGTGTCCGCACAGACTGTGCTGTGTGCACTAAATTCTTATAGTAATAGATACAGCCTGCTGATAGACGGATGGACAGATGTTCAGACGATAAGCGGAGTCCTAGTGAGCCCCATAAAGTAGTCGTCAGTAGACTGTATCTGAAGGAGTCATGTGATGTTAGTTTTTCTAGACTGTCAGTAAGCGCAGCACTCGTCTTGCAGCAGGCTTTTTCACACAAAAAAATCATGGAAAATATAAAGTACTCGTTCACTTCAGACATGCACAGCATCAGTTAATTCGCATATCTTCAAATAATGGTCAGCCAAACCAATGTCCTCAATGAAACACTCGGCTTTCCTGGGTTCATAAAGAAAATTGGCGAACCGGTTAAATACTATCCCACGAGATAGAGCTGAATCGCTTGCCAAAAATCTGAGACAAAATTTAAAATATTTTTTCAGTCTACTTGAAAGGTGATACTCGAAATTCTTTAATTAGGTGTTACACGAAACTCGTATTTATCTATTTTTGAAGAACTAATTCACAACCGTGCAACTTTTTTAGTTCTTGTACTTATGCTGCTTTAAAATTAAATAAATCGGTTTTATCTCCAAATAAGAAATTATTTAAATTTTATAAAGTAGGCAGGTAAATAATATCTTTCTAAGTCAAAGATTAATGAAACTTCTCTAGCACACTCGAAAAACATACGCTGTCTCGTCATAAGCTTTCTTTAAAAGTAAACTTTTGAGCCTATTCTGCTTACTTACATGATAAATCCTATAAAATTACGATTGCCTTTTGGAAAGGACTATTAAGTGGAGATGAGATCGGATAGTAGACGTCATTCTGGTAGCAAGCTTGAAATCCGACCACATATTATTAGATCCAGCAGTGGACCGATAAGGGCCGATAATGATGATATATTTTAATATTATCTTTAACATTTAGATCCGTTATAAAATTTTAACTTGTGAAACGACATTAATGTACAGTCTAAGTGTATTTTATGATTTCCTAAAGGTAAATGATGTATGGATTTTGTAAACGTTAACAAAACTTAGGTTCTAAATAATTAAATGAGTCCTTTTCAGCTAGAACAGTTTCACGAATTCATCTATATATTCATTTTTTATAGTATAGGGGGACAAACGAGAATCGTCTTTCTACGACTACCGACGCCCACGTACATCAGCATAGTAATTATGCGATGCGTTGCCCTCCTTCTCATCTCCCCCCTTCAATAGGTCATGCATGTTTTCTTTATTTAATTATATCTATACGCCGGCTTCACATTGCAAACATGGTATTCTCTAATAACACGACAAAAGAATAGTCATGCCGTGCCACAGAACTGCGTGTGTCGTGTTCACTTTGATCTATTATATTATTTATCTTACAAAAGATAAGAAAAGATCTTATACTGCTGGAGCACGATTACTCTTATATTGATGATTTAACACTAGCCGACCAACTGAGTCCTGCAGATATGACGATCGCGTTATATACATATAAAAAAGGATTCTTCGAATTAAAACTTCTTTAAGCACGCTTGATTTGGAGAGTAAGCTAGTGAATGTTTGACGAGGGCGAGACGAAAACGAGGCTAATGGAAGTAGAGGGAGATTTACGTTTCGCATATTACTGTCTACATACAGTATACTTACCTCCAGACAAGAAGGGCACACGTTTTCTCTCTCTACATATAACTAAAGAACTTTTACTTCGATTGTGTTGTCTGAAGGCGCACCTTAATTTTTTTTTAATAAATAGATACTCTACAATCTTCTCCAAGAATGAGGCTATTGATGTTGGATTAAAAATATATTTCTAAACAAAATTGCTGATATTGTTTCATATCGTGCACTTTTATTATAAAACTTGTCACGAAACCAATTACCTTATGATAATTTTTTATTATTTGTTAATTAAGTACATATAATATAACCAGGCACTCTACAGGCCACCATCGTACTTATAACTTCGTACTTAACGTAACTTAAGTAACGCCCGCAAAACTATAAGCAATGCATTTTTTTTTTCGGAGGGACCTAATACTGATTGGCGGCGCTAGTCCAGCCCCTACAGTTCGACTGTCTACGAAGACTTTTTGTCTTCTGGTTTTAGGTAGACGATAGGGGGACAGACCCCCCCTCTTTTCCCGCAGATGGGAAAAGATTTGGGACCGAAAAGGGGGAAGCGGTCCCCTCCCCACTCTAGTGGGACGGCGCGCACGATGCCGTTTAAGTTGCGGTGTCCTGGATAAGGATAAAATGCATATGTACTAACAGCTGCTTATAAATGGCGAGAGATGACAGTTGCGTGGTCTACGTTTCTCTCTGGTAGTTATGGCAATGGACCGCATTATTCAAGAGATAGTGTGAACCGTTACTGTATTTTATCTCGATGAAGAAAGTTATAAAATACCATTAGACGTAATAAGGGATAATGGAGCTCCAAGAATTTTGACGACCGTAGACTTTTAATTTTCATTTTAAAAGTAAGTGGTTGCCCTTTATTTAGGTGACTATTTGCGTTTTCGTTGTGACTAAACTTTCAACACATTCGAAGATATGACGACCGTAATAATTTAAGAGATTGTAATGTGCAATTGGTGCAATTTTCTGTCAGTATACTTTAATTGATAAATATGCACTTACGCAGTGAAAATGTTATGAAGAAACGAAAATAAACACAAGTGACTGACAAATGTCTAGACGATTAAGTTATATTCGTGGCCGTAGTCATTAGGTACTCTACAATCTTATCTAAGAATGACCCTTTTACGAAATTCAAATACCTGTTGCTATTGTTGAAATGGCAATTTTGCAACACACTACTACATTTTTTATATAGACAAAGGTAATACTATAAATAAGACCTGCCAAGTGCCACTAGGATTAGGGGGGTAGAGGCTAATCAACTTGTATAAGTTAACAAATTTGCCTACACACATTTAACGAGCTAATAAAGTTGTATAAATTGGCAAACTTGCCTACACACATTTTACGAGCTAATCAACATGTATAAGTTGACAGACTTGCCTACACACATTTCACGAGCTGTATTTGAATCAAGCAACTGCAAACAGAAGTCTATGAAAGCGCTCTAAGGGGCTGGTCATGGTTTCTCCATGTTATATTTCTATACATTATAGCAGTTTAAATTAATATATGTTAATTATGAAGGTATTTAACGTCCTGTAGGTATACCCAAAATACATTTATTTTAATTTTGTAGGATAAAAAACATCGTGGAGACAGGTCTTCGCAAATCGTAATTTTTTATTTATTTATAGGAATCTAAAATTTGCAGGAAAACGTCCTATAAATATGAAACAAAATAAACTTTACCTATTCCATGCAATCCTCTTTTTATTTTTTTGTAATTTTATTCATTAGTTTTGAAAAATACTTTTTGTCGCTTACGGATTTTGATTTCAAGTAAAAAAAAAATTTTGATGGTGACACCCTAAGAATTGAATGTAAGATTAGACTCGGGCAATGTGAAATTGTGAGCCGGTCAAACGATATGCTAAAAGTAGAAGTATGTTTCTGAGTTGTAGGATTACTTAGAATTTATATTTCGGCCGACACCACAGTAAAGTGACAGATATGCTATTGCGTTTCGTTCGGTATGTGAGTAGCCGGGAGTAGAAGGACATATCCTTCAACCGTGTAAGGCATCTAAAGGACAATAATACGGACGTCTATATTTAAAAAAAGTATATAAAAAAATTATATTACGCCTTATTCTACGTTTGTAGAAAAGAACGCCACTAACAATAGAGAAAAGCGTTTAACACATTGAAAGTATTATTACTACGCATTATGGTAACTTCTTTTGAAAAAGTAAAATGTTGACTAAAGCTAATCACAGGGAGTCGGCTTTTCCTGACGATGTGCACGCGCATCTTCAAAATTTACTCTCATTTTTTCCCTGACGTGCCACAAGAAGTATAACTTCAATTATACTTCTTGTGGTGGTCTTACTATTTTTTTACCAGCCTTAGGTCTGGGATTTTATATTTTTCGAGTGACGCCAGCGCGGTATGTAATTAAAATTTGTTACATATGTATTACTTCATAACTATTTATTAGTATCGCTTTCAAATAAACCCATATTTAAAATTAAACATACAATAGAAGATCCATAGTAGTGTTGAGAGAAAATATAGCGAATAAATAATGGCCGTGGGTACAGTTTCTGTTGACTACCACTTTCCTTTTATGTTCAGTTATTTGACTCGACTGTACGTGTGGTGTAATTATAAAAAGGTTGCGATTGTACCTGCACACACGCTTATAAGCCTATTAAGCTAAATAACATTTAAAATACCTCATTTTTAAGCAATTACACTTGCACTTAGCTCATATATCATGTGTGTTTATTAAAAAAAATCTTAAAATTACCTCCGTTGCATGGCTCGCAGTGATTGTAGCGCAGGTTTTGACGTATTTAAGGAAAAAACTTTTATTTCATAATTGAGGTTTGCAAAGGCACTTATCCAGGATAGCATGGATATTTTAGGACCTTATATTGTTTCAGCTTTTGATGGTAAAAGCTTCCACCTGTCGTCATCAGGCGGAGGGTTTGTCCCGCACCATAGAACAACCCCCCCCCCGCTCGCACTTTCGAGGCTGTGCAATAACGAAAAATGATTAAGACCAAACGTATTTCATTCAAAAATTGGCCAGATTTGATAAAAAAATGATGTTATCCTCTAATAGCCCAATCTGAATTTTCACCTGGATTTTTTCCCGCAAGATTCCACTTTCTAGGATATTATGTAGGTATATACCAAAAACTTTTAAAGCGTGTAAAGCAATCGCACTCATTTTGCACCAGAATAGATTGATATCATAAATGGTAATTATAAATAATGTACAGCATGTATATTGAAACGCTCCAAAAAAGTATCCAGTTATGTACAGATACAGATTCGAGCGAGTATCACATAAGTTGCTTTTAATATGATTTTGATTAACGAGATAAGCCATAGTACTAGGGTTGTCAAATATTTAGGAACCTAAACCCTTAGGGGGTTATGTAAAAAAAAGGAATGTGTTCTGAGAACTTTGTATTTGAATATTAAATACATATACATCGGACTGTTGAGTTATTATCATCACTGCATTAGAGTATTCATTATTTGGTCTATATAATCATCCTAATTACACATGCATTCGAATTTTAAATATATTACAAAACGTCCTACAAATTACGGAATGCGTTGATATAATATTAGCAATGACACTTCTGAGAGGGCAGACGACTAGAGGCTAAAGTGTCCATAATATGCGATTTTAGTCCCTTTGCTTTTCCTCGAAGTTACTTTTGATTTTTTAAACTATACAATTAACAATTTTACATCTATGAGTGATGTCAAATTCTCACCAGTCAGCCTTAGTAAACTTATGTCTCACTTATGCAGACATTTTGAAAATATGTTAGAAATAAGGCATTGTACACGGTTTTATCCGTGCGATATTTATCCCAAGGGTACTTCTTCATTCTTGATAAAAAGTATTGTTATTCTAGAATCTACATATCTGTGTTAAATATCATTGGAATTGGTTCGGTGAAAGAATGACGTACTCATAAACTTTTGCATATAAATATAGAAATAGAAATAGAAAAAAGGCTTTATTCGGAACAAAGACAACCTTATACAGAGAAAGCGACAGAAAAATAAAGTGTTTAAACTATTACATTATAAGAAAAAACAGAAATTCTTAATAAAACAGCACAGACAAAAAAAACACGAGCATAAAAATTACGCACTTAAAACATTAATGCAGGGAAAGGGAAAAGGGATGCCATTCGGCAGAAGTTGGAAATACAATGCAGTACTTCCAACACCGATATTCTGTCACACACAAGCACTATAGCAGGATAGGATTTGCTTTTACCCTGACAGCCCTGGACAGAAAAGTACTTTAGATATATCAAACTACTTAACTACTCCATAATCGTCAAACAAGGAGCGTCATTAACCGAGCGAACCAATGTACTTTATATTTTTAATCCAATATAAAAATTGAGAGAAAAAGCTTTTTAATAGTCACACTAGTCAAAGATCCCTCCTTTTGAATAGTACTGTCGATATAACTCAACTCATATTGCTTTATGTAGGTCTACATGCCATTTTAAAAAACATTATCAGTTTATTTTACATCTTTAGGCATTTCATGGTCAAAGTAAGAGGTTTTGCAATACTGCATTACAGCCGAATTGGGCCAGCACGATCGGGAATGTACCTCTTGCTCACATGACACCAGCGTAAAGTGACAACTACTGCGTTCCGTGTTGTTTGTGAGTAGCTGGTGGCCCATTGGAGGGGAAAAGGAATGTAGGGTAATGCTCCTGCATTACAACACATTCATCGATAGTCATGAGATCCGATTGCAAGTTTGCCCACCTATACTATACAAAAAAATGTATTTGGTACCAATATGATAGTGATTTTAAGGAAGATATAAAATACGACGATATACGAAAATAAAATAAAGCTTGAATAAGTTTATTCAAAGAAATACTTTATTTTACCTTATCTGTTAGTAGATCCACAGACATTATTTTATTTTATCTGTTACTAGGTCCACAGAGTTTATTTTATTTTATCTGTTACTAGATCCACAGGCTTTATTTTATTTTATCTGTTACTAGGTCCACAGACCTTAAATTTAAACAGTAACATAATAGTGTTGAAACTTAAGTCCAATTACAGATTTAATTTGTATACATATTGCGCGGAGAAGTTACAACTGAAGGAATCGCATCAAATGTAAAGGTACAACTAAAGAAATTGTATCAAATGTAAACGTACAACTAAAGAAATTGTATCAAATGTAAACGTACAACTATAAGAATCGCATCAAATGTAAACGTACAACTAAAGCAATTGTATCAAATCTAAACGTACAGCTAAAGGAATTGTATCAAATGTAAACGTATGATCGATGAGTCAGCCCGAGTATTTTGATATGTAAAGGTAAGAAAATAAACACACTATATAGTAGATACCCCGACTTAAGACATTATGCGTTATAGCAGCCAGCGCACCAAGTTAGGCAAAAGTAAATAAAAATAGTACAGCTTTAATATGCTTAACTCGTTATACCCTACTTGCATGAATGACTTATTCCCATATACAGCTGTAGTGTGATTGAGATAAAAATAAATTGTTGAAAATAGAAAACAATGGATTGTGTGTGGGTTAGACATATTTCTCCTGACTATAAATAATGTTGTAGAAATGTAATTCGAGGACGACCTTTGAACCGTCAGTATAAGGTAAATGCTGCATTGCAGCCGAATTAGCTTGTCACGACCACAAAACATCTTTTGCGAGTAGCCAGTGGACCGATGATGGGGACGAGGAAAGGAGGGCAACGCATAAGATTTGGTTAAAGCGGTAAAACTGTTTCGGATGATTAAGGTAACTAACATTGTGACACGAGAATTTTATACATAAGATAGGTAATACTTATAGTTATTACGTTTTGTGCGGTTTGTCAGTAACTGGTGGCCAATGTTCACGAGCGTCGGTAGTCGTAGAACCAACAAAACCCATCGCTCGTTTGTCCTACCGTACTGTAAAAAAAAAACAAATTACACGAAAGCTGTCTGTCCGTATGTGCTCGATTTTCTCAGTCTATTGAAAGGATTTTCATCATCATGCGGTTTTGCACACATAGATGGAGCGATTTTCGAGGAAGTTTTAAGTCTGTAATTTAGTGAACTCTGTTATTCACAGGTGAAAGGGTTTCAACTGTGTTTCCCCGTGTCCGGTATCACTGGTTTCATAAATTATTATTGTTATACAGAGTAATTTCCATTTCGGTACCGAATGTGTTAAAAAATAAGTATTTAAAGTTTACCTAATAATCCTTAATAATTTGGCGTATATATAGGGCACGAGATCCTCTATGTAGTTTTAATACTTACATTTGGAGTGAATGTATCTTTGAAACATTTTTTAAATTATCTTTTTTTGTTAGGATAACATCATATAGGGGATAGATAAGACTTCCACTGCTGGATGGACCCTCCCGGACAGCGCCACAGTTCACTGTTACAACCTGCTTGCATCCAGCGGCTCCCCGCAACCCTGACCAGTTCATTAGTCCACCGGGTGGGAGGCCGTTCAACACTACGCCTTTCGGTACGGCGCCGTTACTCGAGAACCTGTCTTAACCAGTGGAACCATCTAAACTCTGCCGAATCGAAGTATTTTTAGTTTAAGAAAAGCGTGAAATAAAAATAGAGTAGCTACGTAGTTTTGTATTTTACGCTATATACAACGTTTGCGTTTAAGATGAGTGGGTGTGTTTGCAATTCAATGTTGCCAATTATCTCCAAAACGAGAAAGTCCGATTTTGACGCGGTTTTCTGGGATAAGCTTAGTTCACAAACATTTGTACAAGGCAAAGCCAAAACTATTTTAGATGAATTTTGGGTGCGGTCTTAAATAATAGGGTTGTGGTATGAGTACATTAGGCTTTGTATTCATATATTAAAAGAAAGTATATCGATTTTATTTGAAGAACTATGCTTATTAAAAAGTTTAAAATGAAAAGCAAAAAGTAACTATTCTTGATAAAAAAAGCTAGTCGTGCTATTTCATTTTTGAGGAGACTTATGAGAATACAAATAAAATAAAATATGGTATGTACATTAACATCGGAGGCCGCTATGCAGTGACGTGTAAAATACATTTGAAAAACGCCACCCGCCGATAATACAGCTGGCAATAAGCTAAAAATCCGCTCCGATTACCATAAATATGTTTCATGGTTAATTCTTTTTACATTATGATGTTCCGTGTGCAATTGCATAAAACGAAATGTACAATCGTTATAATTTATACACAAACTTAATTACGCACTTTTAGCAACAATGATGTCAGTAAGCCGGGAGATATAAACTAGCCATTACAGGTACATGTTTATTCTGACAGGGCGTGTACGAGAGCGCAGAGGTCGGAGCGTGTGCTTTTGGTGTTGCCCAGAATCAGTATATGTCACCTTGCAAGACCTTATTCAACGCATGACTCACGATTACGACCGACGTACATTAAATAGTGATGCTTAACTGATCTCGGACTGGTTTTTTGGTATTTATCAATCGTAGTTTTCTAGCGCAGATCAGTACCGACTAATCAATGTAGAAGTGGCATATATAAGGATAGGTGTTTATAGAAGCTAAACAATATCACGATAAGGATGTGTATTTTTAATTATTACCCGGCGTCAGGAGGGTAATGTCTTTTTATACTTATTTCAACAAGGTTTTTTTTCAATTATGAGGATGCCTCCATAAGCATTATCATAATCAGATTTGCATAGGCAAAAGTCCACAGACCTTATGGCTAGATACAATGTTGTTACTTAATTATTAAACAAACATCCAGTAACGGATTTACCATATGCCAATAATATGATAACATAGGAAATATCAAATTAAGTATGTCATAGAATAGCCGATATATTTTTCAAACTTTCAACAAGTAACAATAAAAAATCTAGATATTATAACTCCCTTGATATGTGTTTGTTTCCAGTTGCAACAAATGATACGTACGAAAAACGATACTATATAGAAACTTCCGAGATTGCTTATATTATATCTCCCATACTTTCACTTTGATATATAATTTAAAGTAAAAATGTTGTGCTCTTTGCAGAAACGGCATCAAAGAAAAGTACTTACATACAGATAAGAAAAGAAAAATAATACCATAAACGCCTGTGTTGTGCATGTGAAAATTTCGTATTTGGAAATAAAATGGCAAGTGAAATAAGTAATTTAATCCTTGGTCCATTAGAAGTAGATGAATCATTAGAAGACATCATAATAGAAGAGTGTTCTTGTGCCGTATTTGAATGCAAGTTGAGTGATGATTCCCAGAAGTGCAATTCATATAGTTGGTACAAAAATGGAAAATGTATTCAACCAAAGCCTGGCTTACAAATGAGCTCTGATGGAATACGGCATCGACTAGAAATTATTTCGGCGGATGTCGACGATCAAGGAGTGTATTACATTTTAATGGAAAACGATGGCCGAAAAGCTTTTTCTTATGCAAGCTTGTACGTGAGACCAATTAGGGATTCATTTAGTAACATTGACGAAGTTCTTTACACGAATCTGTCAACTAACAATCTCTTAATAGAAAAACATTTGTTACACACAAGAGTTCTGGTAGGAGGTATAATAGAATTAGAGGCGACGTTTAACATAGATGTTGAGGATTATCAATGGTGTAGAGGTGGTACGAACATTTTGCAAAATGAAAGAACCATTATCCTAAACGACACGAGAACTACAACTCTATCAACATTGTGCGCAGATAAGACCGACACTGGTATTTATCATGTTGTAGCTAAAACAAAGGACGGGGTAACTTCCAGTTTTGCAACTGTCATCGTGATCGACACGGACGAAAGCATGTTAAATAACTGTGAAATCATTCCTCGCATTATAGATCCTTTGATAGACGACATAGAAACAAATGAAGGAGAAGAAATAAGACTGATTTGTAAAGCTTTTATCGATAGTAATACTTTAATTAAGTGGTCAAAGAAAGGTAAACCTTTTGATGGCGATATAAAAAATAATAGCAACGCCGTACAAGAAATATTTAATAATGAATACATATCGTTAAGAATACTTAGACCATCAATTTTGGATACAGGAGAATACACAGTCACACTAAGTCACGAACTAACAGGGCTGTCAGAGAGCTCCAGTTGCTTTTTAACTGTTAATAGTAAGTATGTAAACGAATGGTAGTTGTAGTTTACGTCCTCTAGCAGATTATTCACTGGAAGGCTTTGAGAATTTTTTTTGGATCACTTCAATGAACACTGAACTGCGTCATAAGTATATATCATAATTTAAAATTATGTCCTATACATATCGATATTCTCAATTTTATAGTACCTATAACAATATAGCGACTTTCGATACCCATATAATCCTCATGCATACCCCTCAGACTCTAATTGGTCACCGACAACTCACGGGCCGCATGTAACGCCTCAGTTTGTGACAGCATGATGTGAGCGACAGGTACCTCTCTGGTCGTGTCAGTCCACCCCAGCGACAACACAGAATGACGACAACCTTATTAAAAGAATATCGAAAATTTTTCAATGTTTTAAACACTTGACCTAAAAACTATATCATTTAAAATAATTTTCAGAATTGCCAAAATGTTTGAACATGCCAGTAAAATTGAAAAAACCTTTGGTTACCACGATGGCAGCCTTTGGGTCCAGCGTTCTGTTTAACTGCAGTTTTGATTTAAAAGATCCGCGATATTATTTTGTCGTTTGGCATATTGGACATTATAGAGTTGAGCGCACAAATCACCGATTTAATGTAAGTATAGATTTTTTTACTTATTTCTTGGCGTTCGTTGAGAGAGGCTATCTATGTCCATTGTCATTGGACAGATAAGGGCTGATAATATTGATGATACATTTTTTACTTCCATGGAGTAATACGCTTACGCACTGTCGATTCGATTCTGAGTGAGATCCGACAGGGTGTGTGGGACTCAATGATGAAGCGTATAGGAGTATGCGCTATATAAGTAGCTTAGCATTTTTAAAAAGTATCTATTGTCTATTCCTTATCCTTTACAATTCTCTTTAATTCTTTGATGACTATAGTTTATAAAGATTATACATTGGTGACTATGCAGAAATGTCTATTAACTGACAATGCTTTGATTGGACTTCAGGGGAGCCTAACATTGGTCTCTCTCACAAACCGCTCGAGACGCAGCAGAATAACGGTCCCACACACAAGGTTCCACACACTCCTAAGAATGAGGAGGTAGCAAGGAAGATCTGTGATGATCGAGGTATGGCACTCGTCTCTCTCTGCCCAAGGCAATGAATGTAAGGGTGAGAATCCTTATAAGGCACTAATAATTAAGCTCTTAACAGTCTTTAGGAGTTATACAATAACAGAACATATCCACGTCTCATAAGGAATTCCTGAAGAACCTTGTCGGGGACTCTTTAGCGCTTCGGACCTCCATTCCGGTAGTGAAGGTTCGAACCCCGCCATGTACCAATGATTTTACCAATTAAGTTCATTTTCTGAGCGATCTTATGGTGAAGCTGTGCGTGAGGAAACCCGGATTCGCGTATTCGAATTCGACCTAATCTAGGGTTGCGTCTGATGTATATACCTCATCGATTGCAGATGTTGTGACTGTAAAAATTAGACAATTTTTAATTAATTAGACTCCCTCACGATTAGGTAACTGACCCCGACATAATCTAGAAACAGGATAAGGCTAGGACGAAGAAGAGTTGTAAATCTCATAAAGTGTATCTACACTTTATGAGTTTGCCATTAAGTCAGATGGCTCGTACGCATTCATCGAACAAAACTGCTTATACCTTTTTCATAAAACTTCTTAACGTTCTTGGTGGAATCTCGGCGAATGCGTGATGAAAACGCAGCCAACGAAGAATTGAGAGGTGAATAAGTTAGTGAAGATAGAGAGAGAGAGGAGCGAGAGAGGGAGACAGTTACGTTACGTATATTACTATAAGAGCAAGAGACAGGTGTGAGAACATGTTATGGAACAAAAAATAAGTAGTTTTAAGTTTTTAATTCAGTCGTGAGGTCTAAAGCACTCGTACTTTTTATTTCAGGTTTTTAGTAGAGGTGGTGATTTATTTCTTTTCATAAAACTGTTAGAGCCTGGCATGGCTGGCGAAGTAACATGTGAGTTGCGTGTATCCTTGCCGAATCGTAAATCAGTTTTGATTGCCAAGACTTCAGCAAGATTGACTGTTGTACCAAGATTTGTTCTGGCCGAAGAAAGAAGACTGCACAATTATCCAGCCACCTTGTCAATATATAATATTTCGTCGAGTATAACTGTACCCATTAAAAACAGAAAACAAAACGAGAATGGCATACATAAGAAGGAATCAGTGAGTAACTTTACTCATGTTGACTTTCATTTTAGAGAATATGCGGCGAAACGAGCAGACCCACTTCCCCCATTGCGCCCCCCCTATTTTTTTTATGAGTGAGAGGTACCCGGATCATGCCGACTCGTTTAGACAGCTATACATAATGAAGCATGGCATTAACTCTTTCAAGGTGTGCCATGCATATTACGGTACTTTTGCCGATAATCATGAGTGCGATTTTTTTTCTTACCATGTTAAGATATGGTAAGGCTGAGCGTGAACTTGATATATTTATTGTGCTAAGCGAAATTTATCTTACAATAAGATTGTTGAAATGGACATTGCGTATAGTTTAGTTTCGTATATTTATAGCGTAATTGAGATACTTAATTCGGAGGTTCCACTGACATGGCGTCTAGTTTATGTAAATACTTTACGTATCCCATGGATATAAATAAGAAACTACCTTGCTGTGCGAATTCATGAGATTTTTTATGCAAATTAATGTTACATGTCTTTTTCTAATAGATATCTGCAAACGGTATGAGCCTTGACCATAATGAGATGGACAGCATTTTTCAAATGACCTGTTGTGGGTAAGTTGTTGTTATTCACATTGCTGCGAATTGATTATTTAGATTTATTATTATTCTAAGAGAAAGAAGCCACAGAAAAGTTCAACATTTAGTGAAGAGAAGAGCTCGCTAATTATTTATCTGTATATTACATACATACGTAAAGCTAAAATTTTGGACCCCTTTTTACGGAAATTGCGTGTACGGATCGGTATGGAAATTGGCAAACTTAATATTACGAATTTGTCAATTTCACTGCACTCCTCCTACACGTATACCTGTATAGGTAAATGTGTAGGAGAAGTGCAAAAAAAGTAATATGTATTAGATTTTATTATTTTACTTAAATAAAAAGTTACCCACTCTAACGTTTTTAAAACTTACAACTATTTTAAAATTTTTGTAATACACAAGTTGTGACACCGTTCAACATATTATCACATAGAACAATTGGTCTTATTAAAAACTATGAAAAGGATTTAGAGTCAAGCCGTGTTCGAAGTCGAATGATTTCTCCGAATTCGAATGGATTAATCATTACCAATTTGGCAAAAATCACGGTTGCCGACAGATGCAAGATGGCCTCGGCACAGGCGGCCGATGGCACCCGCGGGAGGTTTTAGTGGGTATTCGGTTCGACCGTTGGTCCCACAAACCAACCGGATCCTACCCACTGGCAGAGCATATATTAATTTTCAAACGAAGTTAAAATATAGGTTTAACATCGAAGGAGCTGTTAGGCCACCTGCGATTGACTAGTTGAGAACGGGTTCCATAAAATAGAAAAATAAAACCATCACGAGTTGATTAGGAAATTGTTATTAATTTTATATCCATACAAATATTATAATCTCGAGAGTCTTTCTGTCTGTTACGCTTTCACGGCTAAACCGCTGGACAATTTTGATGGACTCTAGTACGCGTTTAGCTAAAGACCCGAGTTCAAACAAGCTTACTTTCTTTTAAATCACCCCTCAAATGTATATCACGATAAACTTTTCTACGATGATAAGATCGACGCTAAGCAGCTAGAACAACTATAAATTACCGATTTTTATTTTATTTTCACTGTAAAGTCGAGTCGCCAAATTTCATGATTTTAGCCCATCGACACCTAACTAAAATAATAACCTATTTTTTTTTATTGCGTCGACTTAAAAAAAATTGATTTTTTTTTCTCTGCTCCAAAGAATTGTAGACCAGTACCAGTAAGTTTGGTATTAATGGCAGCTTGATACCTCAAGTGTCTTTCCTCGAGATGAATTCTTGAGGGCCACAATTGATCAGTGTCTGTTTTTGTTTTAGATTGGATGACAAATGCTTTTATGTTGATGCTTGGAGCAATAGCCATATAATTCAACATTTGAAGATACGTGAAAAATCCCGAAATGCAAAGGACACTAATTACAAATTTACAAATTCTTTAATTATAGAATGGTACGTTATCACCGATTTATAATTTGTAAATATCAGTCTTCCCAGCAAATTTTAATATCATTGAATACATTATTTAATTAAATTATAAATTTAATTAAAAAAAAATTGGGCATATACGATCGAAGAACGAAACGCGACATTGGTATCATTTGAGCGAGGGGTACGCTCACCGCTGACATGTTTCGTGCTGCTTGTTAGTATCCTGTGACCCATTGAGGGGAGGAGGGAAAGTGGGCAACTGCATAGGAATTATACGTCATCAGAAAGCCGGAGTAGTCGAGTCGGATAGGTTTCTCACTTATACTGAACAAAGTTGTTAAATAAACTTAATTTGAAAGTTTGTCTCGAAATAACGCAATGCAGTTCGATAGCGAAATTGATACAAAAATTGATAAAAAGAAATTATGGTTTGAAGTACTTATTTGTAGATATGGTTGCTTAGAATAAGCTAAAGAAGCTGTGAACGTGTCCGTTTATTATAATTTTTTTGATATATAAAATTATTACGCTTGTGCTGATACAGGCGTATTAACAAACAATGCTGTGAGTTCTCACAGTATGCGTCAACGCGACCCTGTAAACCTATTCAGAGACAACACGACCGGCGCTATGCATGCGTCACAATGAACCCAACCCGGTACATCTCTTCCCATCTATGGGAAAAGAGGGGGGTCTGTACCCCTATCGTCTCCCTAAATTTGAAGACAAAAAATCTTCGTAGTCAGTCGAACTGTTGAGGCTGGACTAGCGCCGCCAACCAATATTAGGTCGTTCCGAAAAAAAAAATTTAACGAATTGTTAGGAACGGGTCACGCATTGACAAATGTCTTATTTCGCATAGTGCTGTTACTTTACTTATAAGTTTCGCTTGTGCATAAGGATGTTATTATTTTACTAGATCTTTGATCAGATAGTTTTTTTTTCAGGAATTGTCCAAATGAAATTAATAAGAAATGGTACATTATTGAATTCAGTCAGTTGAATGGAGGTTTTATTAGAGCCGGCGTGTCAAGCTTACCAATATTTGAATTAATAGACCCTCCTTTAGAGCAGCTTATGTGCTTTCGTATAAAATATGTAGATCCACTGAGCAATTCCAGCGAAACGCACGTGTCCATTAGTGAGTTACCTCATATACCTACTCGTCATCAGCAGTCAGAATCCATGTGATGGTCACAAACAGCTTGCATCCAACGGTCTCCCGTGACCATGACAGTCAACCGGGGAACAGAGCTACCAATAGAGAACCTTTCTTCCCCAGCGATAGTCCGTTCTTCGAAATGTGGCCTACCCACTACCAATTCTTTCCCTCTAAACTTGGTCGCTTACTCATATCCTACACGTAATAAACTTAATAAATAGATATTAAACTAGACATATTGAACATTACCTATGTATAAAATATAGAGTATGTGTGAGTACTAGACTGTACATCAGAAATAAAACATTTATTTTGTTTCTAATTAATTATTTTGCTCCATTGCAGTCCATTTTCGGACCGTTCGGAAAGGTACCTCTCTCTCACATGACACCGTCTTATAGTGACGTAGTTGTAAATGTAAGCATATAACATAAGAATAATCCTTAAATATAAAACAGATCAATAATTTAATGTGGCCATATAGGTCCCGCAACCAGAGACTTAATATTATCCAAAAAAGAAATCGATATAAAACCGATGGAAGAATTGCACACAAAATACGCTAAAACTGGTGATTTGATCGGTTGTGGCGCTTTTGGAAGTGTTGTACTTGTGAAAGACCAAAATGAAGACTACTACGCGGCAAAAATTTTGAAAACAAGGACACAGAAAAAGAGAGAGACCGCTTTAAGAGAATTTCAAATAATGAAAAACTTAAGACACTCCAAGCTTGTAGAATTAATTGATACATTTGTATCAAAAGAGGCTTTTGTTTTAGTTATGGATTAGTAAGTACTTTATATGTTCTCTTGAAAGTATTAATAGTTCATAAACCTAAAGCATGCTTAGGCGGTCTAATATATTTGCCTAAACTCGATATGTTTACAATCAAGCAGTACAAGGTTCGATTAGCCACATTTCAATTCCTTCATCATTTAGTTCCGTGGTATCGATATGTCAATACACATATATATCTGTCAAGTTTTATGATTATACCTCAATTACAAGTGCGTGTACTTATTACATGGGCACTTATTTACAGCTCAGCTTAAAACGTGTTTAATATACTATGGACTGATAAGTAGAAAAAAAATACATGCTTTTTCAATGAATTCATTCAAAATAGTAAATTTGCTTTGGATGTTTATTTTAGTCTTTGGGGCGGAGAACTGTTCGACAGAATAGTAGAAGAGGAACACATTAAAGAAGTCGATGTGGTGCCATACGTCAAACAGATCTGCGAGGCCCTACGATACTTACATGATTTGAAAATAGCTCACCTGGACCTAAAGCCGGAGAATATAATTTGTCTAAGTCCTAATTCTAGGCAAGTGAAAATAATAGACTTTGGGTTAGCCAGGGTTCTAAACGATGGCCATGAAACGAGGGCTATTTACGGTACTAAAGATTACGTTGCCCCTGAAGTACTCAATTTCGAACAACTCACGTTGGCATGTGACATGTGGAGTTTGGGAGTCGTTACGTATATGTTGTAAGTTGATATTCCTAGTGTATATCTGACACATGTTTTTTATATGTATTTTGAGGATAACTAGCAGTTGGAGCCCGATGTCTACTGACGATCATGGACATCCGAATGATTGTTATGTAGAAGTGTCGCCTGCTTCCCCACCAATGAATCCCGGAAACACAAGCCACAGGAAGCGCCATAATTTGCGGCTGTACCGAATGGCATCCTGGCCCACTGCGAATGCAGCGCAGTACTACCTTTTATTAAAGTTCTAGTGACTGCTAAATTCAATTTGTATTCTAGGCTATCCGGAGTTATGCCCTTCAGTGGCGATACGTGGGTGCAAAGATCCGCCAACATAACTATGGCCAACTACAAATACGCTGACCCGGCTTTTATGGAAATATCGGATCTAGCGAAGAACTTCGTGGACCATTTATTAGTATTGCAGCCTGAGAAGCGTATGGATTCATCTGTCGCCTTAAATCACCAATGGATTCTGGAAGGTCCACCGGGTGGCGCCAAGACCGGGCATATGAAACAAGCGAGAGAAAATTTAAAAACTTATCTTGCCAATTATAGAGCAAGATGGCAGGTAATATACATATACATATAAAGCAATATAAACTTAGTCTGGCCATAAATACAGTTACAATAAAAAATATTAAATTTGAATTTGGAATCTTTCACTTTTATACGGTCGTTTATTATGCTTTCTTGTTTTGGAGCCAACACATTGTAGAACATTTTGCGATATTAAAAGTGGGGTGATAAAGGGAATAAAATCACTATGATTGCATTACATGAAGTAGGTATTGAGCCAAATGCAATTTTTAAAGCTACACTAACTTAGTATAAGTCAAATGTTTGTGTAGCATGCTAGTAATACGTACGTAGTCCCTCTGTTTGTGACAGTGAAACATCTGGCCGTCCGCGTAGTATTCGTACGAAAAAAGTGGTAAAAGCAGTAAGGGAAAGAATTCGAAAAAATCCTAACCGAAAGCAGAAGATTTTATCTCGGGAAATGAAGATAGCACCTAGAACCATGTCGCGTATTTAAAGAGATTACTTAGGACTTGCGGCCTATAAAAGACGCACAGTTCATTTTGTTAAAGTTAAAGATGAATGATAACTACTGAAGTGGTAGGCAAAGGAATGTCACAGAAAAAAAAATATTTACGGATGAGATTTTTTTTACAATTGAGCAAAATTTTCACAAATCAAGGTATACCATTCTTGAGAAGATAGTTGAGCCCCTTAATAATACCATGTTCAATAACAAAGTATGGTCCTTCCAGCAAGACTCGGGACCAGATCATAAAGCTCGATCTACGCAATCTGGGTTAAAACGAACGCTCCGGGCTTGATCAGAGCTGAAATATTAGACGGCAAAGGTGATGTGTTGATAACGGGCTTCAACGTTTAAAGGATTGTATTGTAGCCAATGGATACCACTTCGAATAGGATTTTTATATCTTTAATTGTATTTGTGTATTAAACTGACACACTGTAAAAGTAAGAAAAAAATTCCGATATTTTTTTCTCTGTTACAATATTAATGGCAAGACTAGGTATATAAATCTCATCCGTTACAGAGTGACTGACTGACTGAATGACAGAAAAATGATTTATACATGTTTCTTACTCAAGCAAACCAAAATTATTGAATAGATTTTGAAGAGACTTAGCAATATTGTAGCTTATATACCAGGATATAATTTATTCATGTTTCTTACTCAGGCAAACCACAATTATTGAATAGATTTTGATGAGACTTAGCAATATTGTAGCTTATATACCTTAACACCTTATATACCTTAGCACACATAAAAGCTTCAAAAATACTAACTTTTCCAAGTAGTTTTGTTTGTGACTTATATCAGAATAAATAGCGCGATTACGTAATTGCCACGAGAATTCATTAGGGACACCGAATCATTTGGTTGTGGAGGCTATAATTACATTATATACCATCACGATACGACATATGGGAACAGAGTACGCGGACGAAGCCACGAATCGCTGCTGCTTACAGTAATAATATTAGGACCTGAGTAACTTTGCCTAACAATAACCTGTCATACAATTTACGAGTTTTATATTGTATATAATTTTTTTATACAATGGGGGGGGGGGGGCAAACAAAATCGGAGCCTTTTTACGACTACCGATGCCCATGAACATCAACATAATTACTATGCCGATGCGTTGACCCCCCCCCCCTTGGGCCTTATTACATAAATGAACCTTACGTTTCAGAGAGCTGGTAACGTGATGATAGCGGCTCACAGACTTCGCAGGAACGCAGCCAGTCAACGCGCAACACTCCACACAGATCAAGAATCACATTGACACGTTTTTGGACAAATAAAATTAGGGTCCGTAGTTAGTTTTGCACTCCATGTAAATTCTGATCACCCATTGGAGGGAAGGAGGTCTGCAGAACATTTATGCGGATTTTTCTGGGCACCGGTAGCCATCAATAGGCAACGACATGTGGTTTGGAACCATTATTTACTACAAAAAAAAAATTCAAAGGAGATTTTAACCACTTAGATAGGTGTGCTTATAGGGAAAAAAATAATATTTGCATGAGAAACGTAATACGATCTACATGTACACCATTATCATCACCATCAACGGGATGACTCCCCCATAGTGCGCGATAGGTCACAGACACGAGCCACTTTCATCCCGCACCTCCCCGCTCTCCGCTTAACCAAACCTCCTCCTCCGAACAATTTTTCCAGATCCAAAAAATAATATCTTACGCCATTTGCATTTCTCTGCCAAAATTTTTACTCTCCGACTTAAAAAAAATCTATGGTCTTCTATGAGTTGCAAGAGATAATGCAACTTAAACTACCCACTGTAGGATATATGACGTCGAACTGCAGAAGACACAAAATCTATCTCTGTTTAGTAAATATACAAATTGTTATACGTGTTATTTAAGCATTAACACCTAATGAAATAAAAAGAATGGAATGTTTTTGTTATTAAATTAGACACTTATAACGATTCAGAAACAACCAGATGAATAATGGATGAAACATTATATATTTCCTCGTACAATGCTGTAACCACGTGATCTTAATGTCTACTGGTAAAAAAATAGAATCCGAGGACAAATTCAAATTTATTATTGGGATAAAAATTGTAACTAGTGGTCTTTTTTAGACCTAAAAGGAGTTTTATGATAGTTTCTACGTTAAGAACTTTAAAATCAAGTGTTATTAAATGTGAATGCCCGAGTTTCCGGGCTCCTTAAACTTACAGGGATAAGGAATTAATTCACATTTTACATGGCCACTACTCTTAGGCAAAAATATGAACAGGTGTGCGATTATATCCTGGATTAACCTCCATTTATTTAAAAAAGGTTTTTTATAGATGGATTTACATAGGTCACACAATAAATGAACAAATACCCTAGAATACCAGTGAAATGTGAAAAACCCTTAATTTATTCTATATAAATATAGTAAACGCAATAAAACACAATTAACTCACTATGAAGTGTACTTTATATCACGATATGTTCTACGTCCTAATATATCTAAGAGTCGGTAACAAACATAATAAACATATGAATAATTGTATCTTACTTTATTGGTTCTAGTATCTGTATATTATTTAATTTATCAACTCTATAAATGTTTAAAGGTTAGGTATAATAAGAAAACAATAAATAAATCTATGGCTACTTAACATAAGTCATCAAACGAATAAATATAAAGAATAAATCATAAATGTGTAATAAATACTGATTAAGTACGTTTCTCAAATCGATATGAACCGGTTTGATTCAGTTTTATCAATTTTTTCTACATTTAAAATGCAATGAAGCTTTGATTAATCGTTTTCTCTCCTTCTTCTTCCTTAAAACCTGAAATAAATTTTGCTACTTAAATATAGAATAAGGCTTAACAAATAACTATCCGCAAAGCAATGTCACTTTATTAATGACATAAAAATAGGTTTATAATAAAAGCATTCGCTTGGCTAAACAAAACTGGGTACCCAAAAAAATCGCTCGGCTATGGTTGATAATATAAAGCACTTACTATCTCTAAATAACTCAAATACTATTCCAATTGATTCATTTTGTCGTTTTTCCTTCAATTCTTCACTATTCGTATCGCGTTTGCGAAGGTGTTCGTCTTCTAAACGGAATGGATCTCCTCGGGGAGGGACTGTAGGATCTGGTGCTGCCATAAAACTTTCCTCTGTGCGTTATCACCTCTAGTCGCGCTGAAGCTTCTACTCTGCCGTAGTCGTTCTCCAGTGTAATTCTGTACAAGCCCACGTCATCAACTGTCACCTCTTCTATTTCTAAAATCCGTAGCATTTCGTCTTTCTCTTTTATACTTATTCTTGCAGTCTGCGTTAAGGGAATGCCATCTTTATCCCAAGTAGCCCAAGGTGTAGGTAAGCCTTTTACAGCGCATTTGAAGACCACTGTTTCACCTTCTTCAACTACCTTGTTGAAGGGGTACGTGCAAAACTTTGGCGCTGCATCTCTAGCTGGGCTCCTAAGACGTCTGGATTCGGGACCTTGTGATGAAAATTTTCGTTATAAATGTGTTTTTGTAAATAAGTAACTTAATAATTCCAAGCTATTGAATAAATAGTATGTATAGTTCCATTCTAAGTACAATAATTAAAAGAATTATTTTTTACTACAGTTATAATGCTCCCTGAATATAATAATACGATTTTGAATTACATAAAAGAATATTTACATTATTAATCAAAGATTGGAGTTGAGAGTGAGAGCTGGACCCATTTCGGAAGGATTAGCCCTATCTAGCTCTAAACGGAGAGTCGTGGAAAAAGATTAGAGGGGCCTTTGCCCAACAGCCCTCTGTGGTGTGTCATAACAGGCAGATTATTTTCAAGCAGCAGGAGATATGATAAACGGTCATATATGTATTGATTTTGCGAAGAAGTAAGATTTGACGTGGAATCTTGGATAGCCTGGTGACGTTAAATATAAAATGTAAATATAATATACGTTATTGTGATCTATGAATTACGAAGTCGTTGATCAGAATGTGGTGAAACTTTTCCGTACGTCCGTTCCTAGCCCAAAAAGTGAATCTTTGGTAAGATGTTCTGGAGACGCCAAGAAGGTTCCAAGCGCAAAAAATAAAACTTTGGTAAGATGTTCTGTTGACGCCAAGAAGATTCCTAGCCCAGAAAATTTAACTTTGGTAAGATGTTCTGGTGACGCCAAGAAGGTTCCTAGCCCAAAGAAGACCATACAATCAATATTTTCTTACTTCAATCACTTGGAATTATAAAGCATGCGGGGTGCAATATACCAGGTGTTCTAGAAGCAGATCTGGCGGGTGTGCTGCGAGGTGTTGACCGAGGCGTGGACGAGGCTGAGAGCAGCGCTGGCGGCCGTCTTAAACGTTGACTCAGAGTGTTTGGTTCCCCAGGTGCTATAAAATATTCAGTGGCTTAAATAAAAGTACTTAAAGGTGCACTTGTGAAAGGGGGTCATGCAAGAAGAGACAGAATCGCGTGCCAACGTAAGATACGACCATGACTACTTATAAAAGGTTTTCATTCTTACTCTTGAGGGACGGAATCCTTGAAATTATGGCGCAGACATTTTCATTTAAGCTCTTGAGATTGAAATCTCAAAAACACTCGTCTGGATTTATAAGAGACAGCGTTTAAGTCTATTAACCTGAATAGGGTTTTAAATGACTCAACCACTATATGAAAGTGATAACTGAGTCCCAATTTTTAAGTGTATTCCGAAGAAAGGAAGGGGCTGATGCCGCAAGTTTATGTGTGTCACCATGCAATGCTTTCACGCTCTGCGACCAGTCCTGAGCGGGATCACGGTATCATGATATTGTTGAAATGCGTCAATTGTCTCAGCTGATCGGTCACTTACAAAAAGCAGCGTGCGCTTTTCGCTTATTTCAACATATAGTAGGTACGCATGTTGCTTAATTAAGCTCCACACATAATTCTTGTGATTAAAGTGCTGCAATGTCTCAAAAATATAAGCGCACGTGTTATGTATAACACATTCGAATATATATATTTTTAGTATAGCGTTCTCGACATCAATCTTAACAATTTTTAATATTTTTAATTAACTTTATTTAAATCTTCGGTATTCGGTAGTATAAAAATACATTCACTCCTATGTTGATATGACATGAACAGAAGTTGAAATATCAGGTCAAGGAATTTACAAGATTGGTGATGTAACCTAAAAATGTCGCACCATATTCGAATGCCTGTTAATGTCAGTAAACCCGTCAGATCTTTGGGCCCAGAGTGTTTATTCGACCATGTGAAGCTGTGTGTCACATGAAATTGATTATAATGTAATAATGTAATGATTTTTAACCGACCAAATGATTCGAAACGATATAAACTGGTTCGTTTTTAATCTGCATTAAGGCATTAAACCTATTCACATTATAAAACAAGGTCCCCAAATGCAGTATGTATGTTTATGATCATTTTTTTCAAAGTCTACTAAACGGATTTTCGTGTTGTTTTCAGCAATGGATAGACCGAACCCCGAGTAAGATTTTAGTGTATATTTTTTTTAGAACATGCCAGCCCTTGCTATTTTCTGGCGAAGCTGGAACCGATAGCATTTTATAATATAGATCATTAAAGTGTGCTCCCCAATTCATGTCAATTTACAATAACGGGTAGGTAGTTGGCGGTGTTAAACTGGCTGAAATCTGGCTCTAGGCCTGATGTCACTACAGGCTGTCCTATCGGATTAAAGGAATGATTCTTTCTTTATAGATACACTAAAATCTTTTTCTTTTTCTTAACTTGGTCCTCGGTAGCCGGTGGTCCTTTGGAGGGGAAGAGGGACGGAGCGCAAATTTATATAATAGTTGTGCTTATGTCTTTGGGCGTCGCCAGCCATCAAGTGACTCTGTCTGTCCTCCTATCATATTAAAAAAAGCTTACGATAAACGACGAGACATGCGCTGGAGGTGGCCTTCCCAAGAGTATTTAAGGCTTGACAGGTATAGGTCCCTTCATCTTCGGCAGTTACTTGCTTAATTTTCAGTCTCGCAGCTCCAATCTCGTAAAAAGATTCGAAATCAGATCCTTCAGGTACAACCTAAGATGAAAATAATTTGTGTATTGCCGTACAAAATTGCACAAGAGTTTATTCACGTCTCTATTCAAGAACCAGAGGCTACCAGCCCGGTCTCACATCAAAGTGTAAAGTAGCCATTAGGTATAGAAATATTAACAAACATGAATGACATTTAAGAATTTTCTTAGGTTAAACGGGACTTTAATAACAACTCGAGAAACTGGCCCTAAGCTATGTTATAAGCCTCTAACCATATGGCGCAAAATAAAATATGAAACATACTGTCCTTAAATTTCTTAACTGAATACTTTAAATAGATACTTTGTAACTACATAATTTTTTATATACACTTTAAATACTTGGTATTTACGTCACGATCAAATACTATGAATATAATTTCAGGACATGATACATAAGTAAATGTATTTTTTATGAAGAGGTAGTCAGTACCTTGCTGCATAGGAGGAGGTAGTGCCATGCATGATGTATGACACCACACTCACTACCGGGGAAGTACCTCTCGCTCACATAGTACCGACGTAAAGAGGCAGCGTCGCCGTTGCGTTTCGTGCGGTTGGTGAGTAGCCGGTGGCCCATTCGTGGGTATGACAGGACGGCAACGCATCTGCGTAACGATCATGCGAATATCCATGGGCGTCGGTGGTCATCTAAAGGCTCCGATTGCTCGTTTGCCCCCTTATGCTATAAAGATATATATATAAATAATTAACCTGATCATAGTGGAACCATCTTATGTCGGGTTCGGGATTGCCAGACACGTGGCACTCGAATTCCACACCATCACCGTCGTAACACAGCAAATCTGTCAAGTCCTTGTCAAACCGAGGTATGACATCCACGCGCCTGCCATTCAAATTACATTAATATCAGAGTTTACTTTCCATGGTTTCGTATGCAGAGGGTAAAGACCCTATAAGGTATTAAGATTCCGATGTCGGCCTGTCTGTAACCAGGCTGTATCTCATGAACTAGGTACAGCTGAAACTCCCACAGATTATGTATTACTGTAGCCGCTATAACAACAGTCACTAAAAATATATACTCTTTGAGCCCCATTTATATTGAAGCGCTACCTACGTGCTTCGGACTTCCACTCTGATGATCCTGGTTCGAACTTCGTCATGTTCTAAATGAAGTACATTTTCTTACGATGAAAGGAAACAGCCGGATTCATGTCAAGAATGGGACTTAATCTGGGATTGCGTCGACCTACCACCTACCCCAGCTACTAGTAGGTACTACGTGGGTACCAGCAACTTTCCCACAATGGTTCAAATCTTGTCGAGGAGTTGGGGCTCAGTAGTCTGGGGTGAACCCATGCGAAGCCAATTGGACTGAGGGGGCCGCTCTTTGTACCCCTTTTTTAAGAAGTGGGAACTAAAGTGCAAGAAGAGTGCTCTTTGTGCCCTTCTTATGAGAACAGGGAACTAAAGAGCAGGAAGGGCTGCTCTTTGTACTCCTATTATAAGAATTGAGGTTAAAAGCGCAAGCGGAGGAGGTGCCTTTGCACACAATGTAAGGAGTGAGGATGGGACCCTCACCCCCAATGCACTGTCCCAAAGTTGGCGGGGTTGTCCTGTGGTATGGCAACCCTTCTGTGGTCTGAGACGTCGGTCCCTTTGGGCAATGACTACCCGTCGAGAACCACCAAAGGCGGGCAGTGATGACACTAGCGGTGATTTTTATGAGTATTCTGCACTATATTTGCCGCGAGCCCCACCACCCGTGGCCGGTGACGGTTTCCCCTCGTCAACAAAAAAAAGGTACCAGCATCTTAGACACCACATCTATAGATACATACTTAAAAACCAAAGTCCCCAAAAGCTGTTTATATGTGGCCGATTTTCGCCTATGGTTAGTTAGAGCGATTCCCGAGGATGGTTTTATCTACTGTACGGATTTTCATGCGCTTCTCACCCTGGGATAAATCGATGTCCGTGAAAAATTTCAGTGTAAATAGTACATAATCTGTTAAGTCAAGAAACAGAGCGCCCGGGGCAGATCGCCCGTTAACTAATAACAAACACATAAGGTACATACCCGTATCTCACATTGTGCGCCTCTTCACTGGAGCTTGGGTCTAAGGAATGAAAAGAAAGAAACAAATAGCACAAAACAGATAAATGAGAAAAAGTAACTCACTGCTGATTGCAGTAAAAAGAGAATTGTGTTTGTACATTGCAAATTCTTATAATATACAAATTGAATTCCCTTCTTCAGGTATTCGTGTTTTATACAGGCAAATGAGAATTCGAAGCCTTTGAACAACTACCAACGCCCATAGGCATCCATATTATTGTCATGCAAATGCGTTGGCCTTCTTTCATCCTCCTTCATCGAATGGGCCACTCACAAACCATACGAGACGCGCTATCATATCTTTCACTATAAGGCAGGGTCATGTGAGCGCGAGGTACCTCGTCGGTTGTGCAGGCCCGACTGGGCTGACATACAGCATGGCACCTACATATTATTATGTAGTTGAACTAATTTTAAATAATAATAATAAACTGTAATATAAATGCAGTAAGCGGGTAGTTGGTTCGGCAAAACAACCTTGCTTAGACAGCTTAGTACAAGACAACTTGTATCAACACTGAAAACTCTACGTATATACTTTTATCACTCATATCAAATATATATTAGTCCCCCATTTAACATGGGTTTTTTTCTGTGGAGAATTATGTATATTAACTTGTCTTTATTAGCACAGTTTGTAAACGAATCGACGGACTTGATTTTTTTTTTTTATAATTGACATAATGAATACATTTAGATAACCTATATCACTAATGCTCTATCTATGCCCCGTTGACTGACGTAAAATCAGGGATCGTATATGTATAAAACTCATTATTGTGTTAATCTAGATTGCGGGTAAGTAATCCATATCTTTGCCAAATTTCTTCTAAATGATAATACAACAGTTTAGCGCGAAAAAGTAAACATACATAAATCATTCACATTTACTATATCAGCTCCCATACTCATAAACTTTCCCGCCGTTAATTTCTATAGAGGAGAAGTCAAGGTGTGGCCGCACCTTTAGCCAATATCTGTAAGGATATTATCGCTTTAGCTTCGCCGTGCACATTCCTCGCCACTACAGAATAGGCGCCCGTGAAGTCCAACTTGGCGTGTGGTATTTCCAGCCTGTACTCGGGACCGGCGCCAACACGCTTGAAGTGTATAGCGTCCCTGTAGTAGTCCGGCTGTAAATGTATGATATATGTAGGTATAATTGTGATAAAAAAGACATAACCTCTATATGTAGGCATAAATAAATAAATAAATAAAAATGCTTTATTTTGTACCAAATAAGAAAAACTAAAATACAATTTAAACCTTAATATGTACTAGAAAATAATGTACAAAAATGGCGGGCTTACCGCTTGTAGCGGTCTCTTCAGACAACCAATTGGTAACAAGGAATAAGGCATTTACATTGATAGGGTGGAAGTTGGCACAAACATTATTTATGTGATGTATCTATATTTCACACACACACACACACACACACACACACACACACACACACACACACAATAAGAAATGTAAAAAACAATAGTGAGAACCATAAGATAACAATAAAACAGCGTGAGGAAGAGTGTATTACTGTGCAGGCAAGGTAAGGTAATGTTATTTAAGTGGTTTCTTGAGAATAGCGATTGTTTGCGACTTTTGTACAATTTCAGGAAACGCATTCTACAGTCGTATTGCCGATACCGTAAAAGAGTACTTATAGAAAGAAGTCTTATTGATAGGCAAAGCAAGAGTTAATCTTCCGGCAGACCGAAGGATGGTAGTATAGGTGCCAAGATAGGAATTTTTTTCTTTAAGTATGTAGGAGTATGCGGAGTAAAGGGAATGTTATACAAGAGGTGGAGAGTGTGAGAGTTTCGGCGTAGTCGTTTGGGAAGCCAGCTTCCGACGGTATTCGGTAACGTGGTCAAATTTACGAATGCCGATGATTTGAAGAAGCTCCGGAGCAGATAGCAAGTTCTCATTAAGATCGCAATAAGAGACATCCGCGTAATCTAAGATAGGTAATAGTACTGACTGGTGTTAGCGATATTTTTGTAGATATGGGAAGAAAATTATTAAAACGTCTTAAAGCGGCGGCAGCACTGAAAATTTTCTTTCACAACTCTTGCATCTGAGCTTACCAAGAAATTGGTTGATCCAAGTGTATACCTAGACTTTTGTCGTATTAAAGGGTATGATTGTTCCCCCAACGTCAATATTTGGGAGGACCTCCCAATTAATATTAGAAATTAGCCGTTTGCTTCCTATTATAATAGTTTGCGTCTCCTGGGGATTTAAGTATAAGCCAAAGTTTAGACTCCACCTGATTATGCAGTCAAGGTCATTGTTACTTTGGCTGATAGCGTTTGAGAGAGAAAGCAAGGAAGTCTGCCTGTAAATTTATAAATCGTCTGCATACATATGGTAGTGAGAAGTTATATGTTGTGAAATAGTATTTATAAAAATAACGAAGAGAAGGTGAGATAGCTTGCTACCCTTGGGTACACCGGCCGCTAAGTTCTTCCAGGATGTAAAGGAGTTATCTAGTTTTATACGCTGCCAGCGACCTTTAAGAAAACTTTGAAACCATATAATTGACACGGGGGATAAATTAATAACCTTAAGTAAAAGAAGTAATATTTCGTGATCTACGGTATTCAATGCCTCGCTAAAATTAAGCAGTGTTAATATAGTGACATTCCTATTATCCATTCCCAAATGAATGTCGTCAGTGATTCTTACGAGTGATCGTACTATGGCCCGGTCGAAAACCCGACTGACATGAATTAAAAAGTTTGTTTATTCATAAATATACATAATTGTTCCTGGACCATACGTTCCAATATTTTTCGGGTAAAGGATTTAAATAAGCGTCTTTCCACGTACTCGGAAACACACCTGAGTTAAGGGAAAAGTTGAGAATTACAGTAAAAACTGGCGCAATAATCTGTATAATAGGAACTACCATATCACGTCCAATACTTACACAGCCTTCGGGGAGATGGACAAAACGATCTTTTTAACATCGCAGACAGACAATGGTATAAAAGCAAATGGGGAGAAATTTGGAATAGGAATAAGATTACTTTTTTGACAAGTGGACACTGTTCAAAATGTTATGAAAAAAAGACAACCTCTATATGTAGGTAAACTATGATAAAACAATACATAACCTCTATATGTAGGTAACATCCTTCTTTTTTCGAAGTCGGTTAAGGATAGGTACATAGCTCTCTAGTAAGAGGTAGTGCCATGCTGAATTACAATCGAGCTGGGCCGACATATCGGCCGGGAAGTTACCTATTGCTATCCACCGCAGAAAGTGACAAATGCGTGCGTTGCGTGCGGTCTGTGTGTTTCAGCTGGTCCATTGGAGGGAAGGAGGGACACAACATACATGGATATCAAACACACGGATATCTATGGGCGTCAGTATTAGCCAAAATGTTTCGCCTCTTCATTTGTTTCATTATAGGTTTGTGCTATATAAAGCTCGCGGGTTTTATGTACGGAATAAAGGAAGGGTTCCGTGTCATTATCTCTAAAGAAACGGTAAAATTCACGTCTGTCGTATGGGAGTCGCCTTAAATAATTTATTTATTATATTTACGAGTTATATAAATTAGTTATATAATTGTAGTATTGTTTTAACAGCGGCAACAGACATTCTATTTACTCACTCTCTTCTCCATTGATATAAGTGAAAAGAGAGTGAGTAAATAGAATTTATTCCCTTTTCCCATCCCTCTTAACTTCCGTTTGCCTCGTTCTCGTAACGCTCTTGTTGCTATTTCACCAGTTCACTCCCCAAGCCAGGCATACGTACAGTTTCACTTCAATAAGAAACAAACATAACACATGCATGATACAAACATTTTTGCAATACCTTCAAGAAATCCCTTAGCCAGCAAACCTCTGGCTTTGGATCTCCAATCACTACACACTCGATGATTACAGTATCCCCTTCGTAAGCTTCACTCGATCTTGGCTTTCTAATAAACATGGGCTCTCTGGAGTACCTGAAGAAAATAACACGGTACTGAAATACAACGCAGGTAACACATGTAATAATAAAAGCAATAGTGACAGAATATAAAATAAAACTGGCCAATTGCGAATTGGATTCGGGCACGAGGGATTCCGCCACGATCTACAAAAACTCGTATTTCTTGTACGGGAGCCATTCAAATAATTATTCTGTTTTTGTAGTATTTGTTGTTGTAGTGGCAACAGAATACATAATATACGGAAAAATTCTACTCTATCACGTTCATGAGATACAGCCTGGTGACAGACGGACTGAACGATAGCGGAGTCCTATAAATAGGGTTCCGTTCTTTACGGAAACCCTAAAACTCATCACAAACGCTAGAACTTCGTAACTTAACTGTGTGAACGGCAAGAATGAGCGGGTTAAAAGTGATGGTTATGTTGTCGCGTTTAGTGCGGTTTATAAGTAGCAGGTGGACCATTGGAGGGATGAGGTAAAGGGGAACAACACAGTAACTAAAATTATAATTAGGTTATATATAAGTATATATGACATGTTTCTTTTAGCTCTTCTTCTTTTTCAACCATCCATCATATCCAGTTTCTATAATCGGACGATATAGGGGTCGGCAACCTGATCTCGGGGATTTGAAGAGGGTTAGTACAGAGTACCAGTTTTTACAGAGTGACTGCCATCTGAACTCTGCAGCCCAAAGGGAAACTAAGCCCAATCAAATACACGACTCCTTGTTTCCTCGTGATACTCTCTTTCACCGTAGGATCACTCAGAAAATGTACTTAAGGTAGAAGAACTTATTGATTGGGATCGTACCCCAGTGGAAACGTTAGCCACAAGGCTACTGTGCCTCGAAAGATTTTCTAGCTCTAGGCATTATAAAATGTAATTATATTTAATCTATAAGAAATAATTGAGAACTGATAAATCTTGATGGTTAAAGTGATGGTAGCTTTGTACTCACGGCACATCAGGGCTCATAACTACTGGAGGAGTCCTAGCTTTCTCCCCTGACGATTCTCCTTCCATTACTTCCACTTTACCCGAAGTGGTGGCGGTGCCCACTTCGTTTGACGCTGTACATGTGTATACTCCAGCGTCACGCGCGGTAATAAAGGCCAAGGCCAGCTCGATCTGACCGTCGCGGTCCAAAGTCATGACCGCACGGCGACTGGGCCTCAGCCGCACTCCATCTCTGTACCAGGCGACGCCTACTGAAGGATAGGCTTCTACCATTGCAGCTATCCTCAATTCTTCACCTAAAATGTTATTTTACATTGAGTATAATATTGAAACAAATAAACTGTCACACCGCCTGAGAAGTGTTTTATGACTTCTAGATATCATCCAGAAAAAGCGAAATAATCTTGGTTTCGCCTTAAAACAAAAGTTCTGGTTTATAATTTAAATATCCATAGGATTAATTAAGGAAGGTATCCAATTAAGTAAGTAAAAATAAAAATAGATTTAGATAAATTTCACAACGTTTCACCATCTCGCAATTGCCGCATGATTATGAAGCAGAGCAAGATAACCCCTCAATAGCTACATTGTAACTGAAGACATAGTGGAGCTTTACCTTCTTTTAAGCGATACAGTGGCTCCAAACCGCAACAAAATTCAGGTGCCACATATGCTCTTATGCCTTTGTCTACCACAAGAGAGCAGTGGCAACTAACAGCACCACATCCATTCCTCGCCATGGCTTCATAAACTCCGCCATCGTCCAGGGTTGTAGGCGCTATCTCCAGTGTGTAGAAAAATTCATCTTGCGAGGTGGAGTGCCGACCTATAACATTTATTTGATAAGAAAATAACAGTTCTATTTTTCTCCCACTTTTCTATGGCCAAAGGTAGAAGCTAACATCAAACAAATTAAGCATGTTCTAAGTGCGAAAGTTTTTTACGTTGTAGTGTTATGGCGCGTTAGGGAAAAATGATGAGAGTATTTTTTTACAATAAGTACGTATACCGCATTGTTAACATTTTAGTTTCACTCTTACTACGCCAAAGGAGTATAACTTAAAACGTGTTTAAATAGGTACATACACACTTTTATATATTCTTTCAAGTAAAACCCACAAAACGGATTGGGATGAAACTTGGCACAGATTTAGTATAAGACATTTTTTATCTCGAACCAATAAATAGCCTGGGAATAGATATAATGTTGGTTAAACCGAAGAATTTTAGTAATTTGAAATAAATAAAAGTAAATTACCGTCTATGATCACTAGTTCAGCATTCTTGAACCAGGTGACGGTGGGAGGCGGATTACCAATAACTTGACACGTCAATCGAACAGGATAAGTCGCCTGAACTCGCCGATCTCGCAGCCGCATCGTAAATTGTGGAGGATAGTCGCCCTCAGCTCCCGAAGACCGCTCTCTAACAATTTTGCATCTCATAAAAATCTTATTCAAACTTTCATAACAATATCTATTTCTACCGCTTTCGTTTGTTTTGTATTATAACAATATTTCATTTCATGTCTATTTATAAATTAAACCAATTCTAAAGGGCGTCTTTACGTAATTCACGCATGAAGACAGATATTTACTAAATACATTATTAATTAACTCGTCGTAAATGCAAAATATATACATAATATTTAATTCAACTTACCGTTTAAGCTTAGCATCAGCCGCCCAAACTTGTTTGTCAGTAATAACAGTCATCCTAGCGTATGTGGATGCACGACCAAGTGTGTTTTTAGCTTCACAACTATATCTACCTTCATCCTCTATTCCAACGTCATTGATTTGTAAATTTGTGTTTTCACTGTTTATAGATATGCCGATACGATTGCATTCTTCGTCGATTTCATGGCCATTCTTCATCCATATAATCTCTGGCGTTGGGTCACCTCTGAAGCTACAACTCAATTTTGCAGTTTCCCCGACCAACACTTTCAATTGACCGGGTAAAACGTCGATAAATTCTGGTCTCTCGCCAGACAAACCAATCCGTACCGCATTGGTGGTTTGTACCGATTCGCCCCAACCGTAACGATTCCTTGGAGTTACTCGAAAATGGTATTCATCTCCTTGTTTCAAATTAAACGCATCGAAAGAATTACGCGGTGTGATACCCAATTCTGTCCAACGTGCTCCACCTTCTTTTCCAAGTAACCAACTTTCAACTTTGTAGGCTAAAACCGGAGCTTTAACTTCGTAGTCCGGCTTGGGCCAAGCGAGCGAGATCCAGTTATTCCCACCGTCCACTGCAATTGGCACGCCTGGGATGCGATCGGGCACAGCTATAAAACAGATATCAATGTTGCTACGTCAATGACCTTATAGACATTTGATGTACTGCCAACGAACGCCTTGAGCTAAGATATAATTAGAACACAATTTAACTTTATAAAATAAGTAATGAAGATAAATTACAATATTAGTTATTCACGTCATTAAATATCAGGAAATAATTACTTTATGATTAAAGGTGTGGAAATTCGTTTTTGCAAAGAAAGCTGAAGTTTTTTTTGCAAAAACGAATTCTTTCTCTTTCTTCCTGATTTTCTTTTTGAACAAAAAATTAAGGCATTCAAAGAAACACTTGTTCTCTCAGGTCACTTATTATCACGATATGGTTCTTTTTCTTTTTAAAACTTATACGTCTCACATTTCCAGTAATTCCAATCGAAAATGACTATGAATCCTAGCACTAAAAACCATATTCGGTACATCTATGTTCCAAATTCTATGAAGATGTAACTGGTTAAAATTACATATAATTTTGGACATGCATATTTATTGCATTGCCTACACATGTCATGACAAACTTATTTTATTTTACTGTGTAAGAGTTCAAACGAGTAATCAGAGCTTGACAACTACCGCCGCCCATAGACGCACGTATTATTGTTGTAATGATGCATCTGCGTGGGGCTCTTCTAGCGTACTTGATGCCCTTTAATGAGCATCTCTACTTACTCTATACGAGAAAATTCATAAATGAAATGATGCCAGCACTCCTGCATGATCTTTATTTCTGCGAATGTTTATAGGCGTATATAGTTGCTAAAAGGTCGGGCCTGCTCATTTGCCCCCGGCTACAAATAAAATCAGTTCCGTTTCTCATAATAACGTTTACATCTGAAATTTTTAAAATATGTTTACATAATTTTAAATCGTACTTACATTTATAATGTCGCTCAACAAAGGATGTCGGGTCGTCAAGAGGGTAGGTCCAATCAGATATTAAATTCTCAGATGAAGCTCGTTGTCTGATCTGCAACATTTAAACATCATCAGCCCTCGCCTGTATCTATGGCTGAATTATATCATTCTATAAACGCCAAAGTTGCCTGCTGATCACCACTTTATACATATGTTACGTGTGCATGATACATGTTGCTTGCTCGTCTACTGCTATAAGATAAAAAAACTTGCTACGTATATAATATAACAATACGTATTAAATAAATTATAACTACTAAAGACCTCGTGTATGCAGCCATAGATATCAGAAATGGTCTCTATGGTTGTTACAAAGTTCTTAAGAATAATCAAATCAAAATGGACCTGAAGACTTCTAGAGACCTGTTTAGCCCACATGTATGAAATATGGCCAATATATTCGTACCTCTGAGTTTATCCGGAATGCACAATTTCATATGATTGTTATGTGTCTGACTAACACACTCACAATAGATCGGAAACGTATATTTGCATCGAACAAATTAAAAAAATAAAACTTTTTTTTGCAACGCATGGAGGTAAATAATAATATCATAACAATTACCAACCATTTACGTGCAAAATGTATTCCATTAATGTTAGAAAACAAGAGTGAAGTTTAATAAAACAAAACCATTTCGAACTGAACTCTGAAAATTTAGTATGACTTGATTTGATGTACAGTCTATACCACAATATACTAATAATTCGTTTATTTTCAAAGTCGATTTTTTTATGGAATGAGATGTTATTATAATGATAACATTAGGATGTTCCACGTAGAATATGGCACTCACATAAATCGTCGGTAAAATAAATTTTAAATGTTCAGTTGTAACATTTTACAAATTTTCTTAATTAAAATCAATAACTGTGATAAGTGTTTAAAAACCTTTTAGCTATGGACGTTCCTAAGTAGGAACAAATACTTTTTTATAGTTCATTGTGACAAACGAGAAATCAGTATCAGTCAACGACTGCCTCCTCCCTCCTCTCCTCCACCGGAAACACACAAACCACACGAAAACCTGCAATATATTATACGGAATTGGTAATTAAAATAAGGATTTCTGACCTCAACTGTGACAAAGGCCCTGTCGCAGCCGTACGCGTTCCTCGCGAGTATACAATATGTCCCAGCGTCAGATATAATGGATCTTTTTAAAGTAAACTTCACATAATCGTCAGACACCATTTTACAAACACGCTGACAATTACTGATGTCGCGGATGCCTTTCATGAACAATACTAAAAGGAAACAAAAACAAACATTACCACACCACTGGTCACTGGATTAAAATCAAATAATTTACTATTTTGTGATTAACATTTCCTTACACTTTGGCTTAGGTTCTCCTTGAACTCTAAATGATATGTTAATATCTTCACCAATTGAAATGTGAAGATCTTTAGGAGGACGACTAACTATTATGGCCGGTCTTCCTTCTATCTCGTTAGGCTGAACAACGGTTACAGAAGCATTCATGTCGACATTGCCATAAGAACTCCATGCTCTGCATGTAAACATACCGGAATCCCTTTCTGTTACATCTGTGAGAGCTAAGGTATAGGTCTCTTTATCGATGTAGGTTTCAGCGTTTTTATATAAATCTGTGACGGATTTCCCTTCTCTCAACCACTCAACTCTTGTTGGAGCGCCTCTTATTTCGACTTGTAATCCAATAGTTCCTCCTTTAGATACTTTATAATCACTTAAAACGTTAGTGAAATGTGGCCTACGTGACTCCAACGCTTGGCGGTGAAACCGAGATTTTTCCAGTGTAGTAATGTTAATATCTGTAAGCTTTTCCTTCCCTTAAAACAAAAAATATATACACATTTATAATTAAAAAAAAGTTTACAATTACCGAAAAGAAACTAGACTATGTGAAAATATAGTTTTTATAACGGATCGGGGAGAGTGTGGACTGGCAGACCATATGGCCAACTTCACTATCGATAGGCAGCTTAAAACCGCGGGGGAGGTGGAAGCTGGAGCCTGTAGTCTCACGGACAAAATCCGAGAGGCACAGGCTGCGGCGACCATTACAACACCGGTCAAAGCGCACCGTCGGAGTGACCTCTCCCCCGACCCTCCGTCTGATCTGATGAAGAAAAGGCAGTTGAGGAGGCTCTGGGCCCGGGCCCGTTGCCCGCTGATCAAGGCCAATCTACATCGACTTGCTGAGGACGCCTCTGCAAGGGCACTCACCGACTCAAACGGCCAATGCCCCTACAACGCCCAGATACAGAGCAGACATGCACGCCAGCCACCTACAAACACAAATCACACCACACCCAGCAGCACCAGTCAGCACCACGAGTACGTAGAAGGCCGCGTCCGAGAGCTCCTTTTGAGCTCGCTTCCGTCGCTGGGCGGGGGGTTCTTTATCTCCCCGAGCTGCGGAAGGTCGCCCTTCGCCTCTCGAGGCGCAAAGCACTAGGCCCCCATCATATCCCTCCCACAGCACCGGTGATGATGATGTGACGCACAGCCGTGGCTCCCACCAGTATAGCTAACGGCGTTCTCCGCACGTCCTACTTTCCGGATATCTGGAAGGAAGGGGAATCATCGCCCTCCCAAAACCGAGCAAGTCTCGGTACCTACCCGGAGGCTACCGGCCTATCACGCTACTGTCGCATGTGTCCAAGTTGTTCGAGTGGGTATTGCTCCGGAGACTGAAGCTGTACGTCCTATTAGGGGATGAGCAGCTCGGCTTCCAGAGCGGTCACTTGACCACACTGCAGCTGGTGCGGGTGCTCCACCACTTGGTCATGGAGATGAACAGGGGGAGACACTCGTTCGGAGTCTTTCTCGACATGGCCTTCGACAGGGTGTGGCACCTGGGCCTCCTGGTCAAGTTGGTGGACGCCTGCATCCCGCTGGCTCTCGTGCGACTAGTGGCGTTCTT
This sequence comes from Eumaeus atala, assembly GCA_017140195.1. Lineage (NCBI taxonomy): Eukaryota > Metazoa > Arthropoda > Insecta > Lepidoptera > Lycaenidae > Eumaeus > Eumaeus atala. The sequence continues at coordinate 62,138 of JAFELO010000254.1, read as the reverse complement.
GGAAGGGATAACCTTCCGGGTAGCGGTGGCCCTCCACCGCCGGGAGGTATCCCGACCCCTGCGGGCTATACGTGCTGGAGTGCCGCAGGGCAGTATCCTATCCCCTTGCATCTACGCGGCCTATACCGAGCGCACTCCGACGCTCAACAACCCTACGGGAGAGGGCGAGATGGATGTCTTGCTCGCACTTTTCGCTGACGACACCGCTTACATTTCCTCATCCCGAAAGCCGAAGCTCGCAACTGGGCGAATGCTACTACTACTGGATCGACTGCCAGGGCGGTTGAAATTAGGTATCCAAAAGTTGTCTTGGAGGTCCCCGGTCGTGTACCTCGGGTGCAGCATTGATCACACGCTGCGGATGGGCTCGCAGGATGATGGCAGCTCGCACCTTACTACGACCAGTGCTTACATCCGAGCTTCCACTACGCACAAAACAGGGGATATACAAAATTTACATCCGATCGCGACTCACTTACGCTGCCCCGGCATGATACGTGCTCACCTCCCCGAGCCAGAAGAAGCGCCTGCAAGCTCAGCAAAGCATATCCCTGTGAGTGATCACGGGAGCCGGCAGCTACGTCCGGAACGACGGGATCGCGTGAGACGTGCGGATCGAGTCGGTGAGTTTATGGAACGATTGTCTCGAGGCACCTTTAGTGCTGCGGGCAATGGACCGCACGCCGTCCTGAGTGACCTAGCCCCATACCGGCGTGAACTCGTATCCCGTGTTCCACCAAGCGGAGATGGGCCTTCGGCCCCGGCAATCAGGACAAGGATAATTCACACACATATATAACCCACATCTCACTTGGTCATCATCGAACTACAGTACCCACCACACCTGCAGGCCAGTAGGCCGAGGTCGCAACCACAACTTCAGGGCATATGACCTCCGCACCCTGGTGCGCAATAACCCATCACCATCCCCCTCGCGAACAGACCCGGGTCATGAGGTTCACCTCGAAATCCGCAATCCTCGCAGACTCCCCCAGGCCAGTGACACATGCACGCCTTATTTTAGACTTACCAGTAAATTGCACTGTGTGTGTTATTTGATCCGACCACATAGCATTCTCCGCTTTGCATGTGTATAATCCACTATCAGCTGCTGTAGGGGAATCAATTATTAAACGACATACGCCATCGGCTAAATAACAAGGATGAAATCTCTCGTGACCTGATATCGGTGCTTGATCTTTTAACCATGTTATAGTTGGTAGAGGTTGTCCACGTATTCGACATTCTAATACAAGTTCATTTTCAGCTAGATGATAAGTATCTGTGGCGTGAGAAAGAAAAGTAAATATTAGTACATTATGATCCATATTAAAAAACATTATCTCTAATGTCCATCATAAACTTGTGAGAAATAAGTAAGTTATAATTTAATTCCTAAGCATTGTAGGCAAACGACGCCGTCTTTAGTGTTTCAGAAAGTAATTAAAATCATTGGTTGATGCTTAATATATCAAAAAGTGGCCCGAGCATAACAGCTGTAAATTATTAATAATAATAACATGTTTACCTTTTATTGATCTCGTGAATGTTGGTGGTATAGGTGATGCTTCGAAGCAAGGATAAACTCGTAGATTGGCGAAAGAAGTTAAAGATCCATTCTCATTTCCAACAGTACATTTGTATTCTGCAGAATCCTCAGGAACAGCATTTAATACTTCTAATGTTATTAGTCCGTCTGTGTATTTCGTTTTGTACTTTTGTTTATTATCAATAATAACACCATTTTTGTACCATGTGATGGTAGGTTCCGAAGAAGATAAAACACTGCAAGTAAGTTTGACTCGTGAACCTTCAACAGCGTTTCTGTCTGTTAAGAGAGTTGAGAACGTAGGTTTCTTCTTTGAATCTCTTGAGATGCCTGATCGCCTATCCGATAATATGATACCACTGTCACTAATTAATGGTTTTGATCTCAGTCTTGTTCGAGAAGACTTTTCAAATGCAACCGATGTTTGAGGCGTGGGAGACCTTAATTGTGATTCATTTATTAGTGTTTGAGCTTTATAATATGTTAGTTTTATATCATCTTTTACCGTAGATGATGCAAAATTATCCATGTGGGTACTCTTTGGAATATATCCGGGTGCTTTCAAAAGATCAGATGAATAATCTTGAATGTTATAATCTATAAAGATTGTTTTTTCTTTTTCCTTATAAGACATGGTAGCATTTTCTTGTTGATTAATCTTACTAGCTTCAAGAGCTCTCTCATCTTTTATTAAGTATTTTTCATAACTTCCTCTTGCAACCACTTTGCTTACATTATCATCCTTATCATTTGTCATAAATGATGTTACTACTCTCGGCTTTTTATCTACTTGTACATAGAGCTTCTGAATTTCTTTCTTTTGGAAATTTTGAGATCTGTCGTCAGGTATACCTATTTCTTTTTTCTCTACAGATGAATGTAAATGCATGAACTCTTCATCAGTTTTTTGTAAACCACCTTTCTCACTTTTCTTGTGGGTGTCTAAATTCATTTTCATCTCCGCTCTCTCACTCTTCATATCTCCTTTGTTCTCTTCGGCGTAATTCGTTACATTTACATTTTCCACATTTGTTTCTTTGAGATTGTGTTTTAAACTGTCTTCTGGTATGTACATTGTATCTTTTTCAGATTTTTTATAGTCTTTATTTTCTTTTTGGTCCAGAGTTATAGCTTTAATTTCTTCGCCAAGCTTAGATATTTCAATCTCATCTTTATGCACATCTTCACTTTTTGTTTGTACATCTTCCACAGAAATTTTCAACATTTCAGACTTCTCACAACACTGATCTTCTTGTTCTTTAGATTGTTCTACTTTATTCAGATCTTTCTTTACTTCTTTTGTCAATTCAATATTTTCGTACTTCTTCTTCCGCTTTTTGCTTTTACTGCTGTCTGATTTGTCTTTAATTATGTCGTTAAGTGCAATTTCGTTGGGTACCGCAGGTTGCTCTTTTTTGCAAACTACTTGCTTGTTCTCTGAGGACTCAGATGCACTGTCACGTTTGTCTTCTGATTCCAAAACATTTTCTTTACTTATATGTTTCGATTTACTCTCATCACTTTCTATCTTTTCAATTTTAAATTCACATTTCTCAAGTTTACCTTCTTTTTTATTTTTGTCTTGTAAATTTTCTTTATTTAGTATAAATATTTTTTCTTTTGTTTCTTTTAACTCTATATCAGAACTTTTTTGAAGTTGTTGCATGTTATTATCTTGTGTACATTTCTCTGCTTTACTAGCAATATCTACTGATTTTTGTAAATGTGTTAGGTCTTCATTTTTAATCGTATCTACAACAGCGGTTTGGTCATGCTCTTGAACGACTGTATCTATCTTATCTTCATCAAAAGTTGATGTTTTGAAAGAGCTTGAAGATTGTATATTTTCTTCTTCTCTATTTATTTTTTCTCTCATTCCTACTGATTCTGTAATGCTGATGAGCTCATTTTGAGACGTAGCTACATTGGTAGGTCCACCACTTTCTCCTTGCAATGGCTCATGTATACCTTCGCTGATCGGAATGCTATGAAGATTTACGTTATCATGAGTTTTATTTGAGTCTTGTAATTGTTGCTGATCCTCTGTAGATTTTTGGGTTTCTTCTTCTAGCTTTGAGTCTTTTAATTGTTGCTGATCCTCTGTAGATTTTTGTGTTTCTTCTTCTAGCTTTGAGTCTAATATTTGCTGTAAATATTTTTCTTCAGTTTCGATCAATTTATCACTTTCTACCAAAATTATTTCATTTCTATTTAGTGATTTTCCTTTAGTGTCATCTTGTTTTGATGTACTTGTCTCATTATCTTCAAGGCCTGTTAAATTGCTCTCTGTAATTTGAGATTCAAGGATTTCTTTTGACTGTGTAACATTTGTATTTTGTATACTTGGGCCGGCAATATCAGATTCGGTTTGCAGAATATTTTTTAATACATCTTTCTCTGTGGCCACCGAGTTTTGCGGTAACTCAGTAGTATCCGGTACATAAATTTCATTTTTATCATTTATAGTGACAGAAACAATTTGATTTTCCGGTGTTTCTTCTTTTATTTTTACTTGTTTTGTATCTTGCGTACTTTGTTTATTTCGTTCTTGCATTTGTTCAACATTTTTATCAAGTTGTGATAATTTTTCAGGTAATAAATTTGCATCAAGAGTATCTGTTTCTTTTTCCTTATCCTCTAATGCTAGTTCTTGATCCTCATTTATTTTAAGTTTTTCATTATGTTTGGATTCGATTATGGTTGTAGACATTTTTAATTCCAAATCGAAATCACTATCATATTTCTTAGTTGTACTTTCGATACTTTTAATATCACTATTAGCATCTATATCTTCTGTATTAACAATGCCAGTTGCAATAATGCCTCTATCTTGATGTACCGTTTCTACTATTTCATAGTCTGTATGTTCAGGTTCTAATGAAGTTTTTTGTGAATCTACTATTTTTTCAATGTATTTTCGTTTCGTTAGTAAGACTTCTTTACTTTGAGCCACTTGTATTATTATATCATCCAAAGCTTTTGATATGCAAAATATCTGTTTTGATATTTTATAGAATAGAGAAACTTTTTCTCTAACTTCTATAGTACTTTTCCCTTCAAACTCTAATAGTATATTTTCTAAGCAATTTAAAGTATTTAACAAACTTTTGTTCATTTCCATGTTAAAATCTAACTTCGATGCAAGCAATAGTGTATATATTGATGTTACAAGGTCATTGAGAATGATTTTTGTAAATGCCGCATCATTAGGTAATCTGGCTGTTTTGTCAAGATTTATATAAAACTTAATATCTCCGAAATGATTTAAAACGTTACGAACAGATTTACCTAAATCTTTCCAGGACGATTTTTCATCAAGTTTTGATAAAATCCCAATTTGTTTTAGTAAATGTAGAAAGTGTTCACAAGGACGACCATAATTTTCAAACATATAGTGTTTTAGTACGCTATTTAAAGAGCCACGCATGTTTGACAAACAGCTATAAATGATATTAGTAGCTGAAATTATATTCTCCTTAACGTCTGCATCAACATACTCTATTGCCTCTATGTCCTTTTCTAAAGTGAATATGATTTCTTCTATTTGATCTAAGCGTTGCACTAATTCAACACCTTTATCAATCAAAATATCGTCATTTTCCGAAAATATACCTTCTATGACATTAATATTTTGTTTTATATCTTTAAAATTGTTCAAGAGATTAGTTAACTTCTCAACATTCCTGTATTGATCTAGGCTGTTTAATGAATCTAAAACAAACTTTGTATCTAATGAACAACTTTTTCTGTTGTCATCGTTTTCAATTTTCACTCCATTTACTGTTGCAGAAACTTTCATTTCATGTATGTTCGAAACCAAAGATAACAAAGTGGAGCATGCCTCCTTCAATAAGTCTAAAGGAGCATTTTCGTTTAATTGAAGTTGAACGCTTCTCACACTACACTCTAAGTCTTCTAGAGTTTCATTGAGAGTATCATTTTTACTGCCATCATAATCCTTTTTTAATTTGATAATTAAAATTTGTACTTCTTCCAGAATATTGTTAACCACCTCTTTAATTTCAATCGAGACTTCAGTTGGACATAAATTGATAAGCTTATTTACTTCATCTAACAAATTCTCCACTTTATTTAAAGAAGTTTCATCGGTTTCATTTTGTAATGTAATAAGTGTTCGTTCTAAAATTGAAAAGGTTTTATTATTATTAGTAAATAATTATTTAAATACGAGGTTGGATTGAAAAGTATTCGGCGTAACCAAGAAAATGAACACATACTAAATCAGTTATATTTTTATTCATCTACATAATCATCATCAAGTTCGTTACACTTTTGCCATCTCCCATTTAAAGTTTTTAGGCCGTTAAAAAAATGATTCTTTCTTGGAGTCAAAATATGCGTCTACTGCTATTTCAACCTCGTCGTTTGTCGAAATGCTTTGACCTCCCAAGTACTTTTTTAGGTCGGGGAACAGAAAGAAGTCTAACGGTGCCAGATCAGATGAATAGGCGGATGTGGTAATAGTTCAAACCCACAATTGTGGATTTCAACCATTGATTGTACAAACGTGTGAATACGGGCGTTATCTTGATGAAACAGGACTTTTCTTCTGAGCATTCCTGGTCTCTTTTCTCTCTCTCTCTCTCGTGAATGAAGTAGTAAGACATAGTAATCAGAGTTTATAGTCTCACCCCTTTCAAGATAATCAATCATAATCACATCCTTCGTGTCCCAGAATACTGAAACCATCACCTTACTTGCTGTCAAATTCACCTTAGCCTCCAAGACTTCTCCATTGTTTGATTGTTGTTTTGTTTCTGACATACAGTAATGAAACCATGTTTCGTCCATTGTAACAAACCGATACAAAGAATTATATGCATCGGCTTCAAGTAACTACAAACAATCACGTGAAATCACTTCCATTTTTGTTTAACTGAAAGATGTCGCGGAACCCACCTCGCAGTCGCCTTGTCAACCCAAGTCACTGACTATGATGTTCTAATGTCGTTCATTAGAGATGCCTATAATCTCGGCTATCTCTCTAATTTTTAATCCACGGTCTCCCATAATTAAATCAAGTCCTTTTTTATCATTTTCGTCAGTAGTGGACGTCGAAGGCCTTCCATAGCAGGGTTCATCTTTCACATTCTCTCCACCACGCTTGAATTCTGTTATCCATTTCTTGACAGATGAATAAGACCGAGCAGAATCTCCTAAAGTAATGACCATATCATCATGGATGGCTTTCGGTGATAGCTCCTTGTTATGGAGGTAATTAATGACGACACGCTGCTCGATTTGCTCCCTTTGCAGAAACTAGGTCCAACTTTTTTTTAATTTTTCATTAAAAAAAATTATAAAATCACAACTGACTAGCGCACATGTTTCGGACTTCACACAATTAACTAGTCTGAACTAAATAATGTGCGTAGATTTGGTTTTTACAACCGAATGAATCTGTGTAGTACTTGGTAAAGTACTTTCCAATCCACCTGGTACTTATAATATACACATTGAAAATATTCATACATTAATATATTATAATAATACATTGAACGTGATTATTCGTTTTCTTTATTTACTAATAAACTAATTTTAGACTGGTGATTCAATCGGCCAAGAATTAATTTATTCAATTACGTTGTTGTTATCTAGTGATTGTGAATACTGTAAGAGATTATTATAATACAAGTCTTCAACCACAAATATTACTTAAAAATTTAACTGGCATTAAATAAAACTTACCGTGTTCTAGTGAAATAACTTCACTATCAACATCTTTAACTATAGGATATACATCAATTTTTAAATTTAATGTGGATTTTACAATATTTTTTACTATATCACAATCATTATTTATATTTTTTTCCTCAAAGTTATTAATAAGTAAACTTTGAAGCGTATTTAAGGAATCATATAAATTTAGAGTGAATAATTTATTAATTTCACACTTGTTTTCGACAACATTATTGTTCTCTGACTTCACAGTTGACTGGTGATCAAATACACTGTCCAATAACGTTTTTGCGACTTTAATTGATTCTCGTAACTGTTCTGCTAAAGGTAAACAGTTTTCCTCTATACCAACGTATCTTTTCTCCGATGTAAATTCGTTCAAATGCCGTATCAATAATAATTGCTCTGTAAAAGATATAAGATTAATAAATTAAAGAGATATTACTTGTGATTTCACTTATCTACAGAATGATAGATCGACAATCATGTTAAAAATGATCACTAAAAAAGAATAAAATCTCGACTGGGAGAATATAGTAAATACAGGGTAGCAGGACAGCTCCAGATATTCCTCAAAGTTATTAACTACTTGCTTTCTGGTTGGACCTATATTTTTAGTCGTTAGAAGTAGAAACACACAAGTAACTTTTTGACTGAAATCAGAAGTCAATATAGTGCTAGGTATCACCGAGAAAACAGATGGTATCCGCATGGACATGAGTGCAAATCTTTAAAAGGGAACATCCATGCGGAAGTAAAAACGATGGAGAATATGGTAACACCATACCGCGTCCATTTAGCTTTTTCATAGACATTTGTCGTACAGTCATAGTTTATATATATATTGTAAAATATCAACTTAACAGAGTTAAGTTTAAAAAATCAAATAGAATGTATGAATTTTTTTTAAATATTTTTCTTCTTCACAGTCGAGTTTCTGTTTATGTACTCAGCCGTTTTCAGTAGCTCGAAGCAGATTAGCGCGCCGTGAATTTCCCATTCCCATCCCGCGTAATAAGAGTGTACCACGAAATAAGGAACTTCATAATGTGTACAAATGTATACATCAACTCCAAATGACTACTGGAGAACAAACATGACTCTGAAGAAAAACATTTGCAAGACATGTGAATGTGAATGTGTGCGCGGTGAAGATTTTCGCTAGTGTTACACTCGAATGCTCGATCGCTGTTTAACACAATTTTACACGTCATATTTTTTCCATACAGCGCGTCTTAGATTGTTTCTCAAGAAGTAAAGGCCAGAATTATTACAAATCTAAAACAGTCAATGTCCTTGCCAAGTCCTTTACCAAAAAAGTATGTTAGAATCGAAGACATTTCATAAAAAAATTCAGTACCTGCCATAAATTATTACAGTTTAAATTTACCTTCTTTTATGTCACTTATTCTGTCCTTTGATTGTTCTTCGATACTTGCTACTTCCAGCACTGTAGGAGTTATTATTGAAATCACATCATTATGCAAATGTTCAATGGTTTCCAAAATTTTGTTGTATTTTTTGGCTTCAGACATAGAGCTTAAATCATCTTCTTTAAGAAATGTTTGTATATGGATCATTTCTAAAGCTTCTTGCAATTTAAATACCAGCTGGGCTTGACTATCACCAATTTTATCTGAGAAAATATCTTGTACTACCATACCAGGTACTACTTCCAAGGTAGTTATACTATCGCGTAATTCTTTCACAATATTTCCCAACTGTTTTAGTTCCTCCATTTTAAAATCAGGTGTGGTTCCTTCTGTTTCCTCCGATAAATTAATGTACTGATCCATGTGGTGCAAGAGCATTTGCACATTATCTGTAAGAAATGAAGTTGTTGACATCTTTAAAAATATAGAACATAGGCTAGGGTTACTATTTCTCAGATTTCTTCGGTTTTTATGCTGGGAAAAGGTATAATAAAAAAAGACACCCGCGTATACATAATGGTCTTTTCAAAAGTTTTACTTTCATATATGTGTATGTCTAAAATGAAATAAGGCAAATAAAAATTATATAATGAGAATAGTTCTAGGGATTTTTTAAGCTTTCATTAAATATTAAAAATAATTACATTTGAACGTTGACGTTTGTGAGATACAAGCTAAAGACTGAATAATTTTCAGTCCCTCTTCTATGACTTTCAGTATGCTCACTATACACAGCAGTCAGAACAATATTTTGGTGAAAATTCTAAGGTTCCAACTACTGATGTTGTCTAACAATAGCAAAAATTGGTGCATTTCCCTCATAAAAATGTTACCACAAATAAAATTACAAAGGCGCAAACTTGTCGTTGGAAAAACTTAATTTTTTGCGGTCTAGGACACACATACTGGGGGTTCCATACCAATGGGTAGTACGAGAAAGGGAATTTTGGGTTTATAGCTGCAACAACAACAAATTCAAGTTTGTAACTAATGCTTTCTTTGCAGTTTTGTAGTTGCAATTTACTAGTCTTTGGATTTCTTTACAAAACTTTTATTATTGTAGAGCAACAAAAATCACCACACAATGGTTCAAGCTTTGTGGCAGTGGGGATAAGTAACCAGGAGAGAACACAGGCGAAGCCAATTGAACCGAGGGATCTACTCTTTATAATACTTTTCATAAGAGGAGGTGACTAAAGAGCGCCTCAGGCGCTTTTTGTACCTCTCTTATAAGAAGATTGGGATAAAAGAGTAACAGGAGGGGGTGCTTATGCGCACGCGGCAAGGAGCGAGTATGGGAAGCTCTACAAATTGCACTGTGCCAAAATTGGCGAGGTTGTCCTGTTGTACGGGGCAACCCCTCTGCGGAGGGGACCTCGGTCCCTTAGAAGACTGACTAGCCGTCGAGGTGACCTGATGAATTCTGAAGCGCCTCACGGAACGTGGCACTGATGGCACTCGCGGTGGTTTTTGTGGGTATTCGGCACTATAATGTGCCCCACACGCCTCTGGCCGGCCCAACCAGGGCCGGTGAAGGCGCGCAAATGCGTCTCCCCGCGTTAAGAAAAAAAATGAAAGTAGTACCCACACATCATTAGTTTTGATTTTCGTGTGATCTTACAAATCCTACTTACTGGTGATATGCATATGAATATGAATTTAAAAAAAGGAGAATATCAACTTTTATTACACTTTCAGACAAAAACTACTGATAGAGATGCAATTTGGCACAGAAAGAGATATTACAATGCATACTAAAAAACCAATGCTGATTACACTAGTGAAATCGGGGGGCCATGATTAGTATATGGACATGATCAATAGTTTTTTTCCATTGTGTAGAATTTGAAGTATAATTTTTTTTTTATCCTTCAAGAGATCGCAGACCGTTGTATGCGAATACTTTGTGACATAAATTTCAGCTTGACTTCTACAACACGTTTTAACAAATAGGTCCTGTTAAGTTTCCGTTTTTCCTTTTGAGGTACAGAAACATAAAAATGACAGTTTTAATTATAAAATCAATTATTTCTTATATCATTATAAAGACTAGAAGCACCTTCTAAGTAAACATATATTTACCTTGATTATATTCTTGTTCTTTAACCACAGGTCCGATTTCAGCTATGACTGGAAAGGAGACAACATCAACTTCCTCCGCTTGACCTGCAACACATTTTTTTTATAATTTCCTGTTTGTAAATGTAACGCAGCTTAAATGTTTATTTAAGAAGTCCAGGCAAGCGTGCACAATCTTCGGCCACGTCATCGCTTTCCACTTGGTCCATATATGGTGGTATTAATTACATATAAAATCAAAGTACAAAGAATATGTTATTTTGTTTAAGGTGTGAATTATACGCATAAGTACATTTATGCGTATAACATAAATGGATTTCTAGAAGAAAATATTGATTTACTTTGTTCAATTTCGCCTTTCAGGACGGACAAATCTGTGTGTACAATGTCTTCAGTCGTAACATTCATACCATCTTCAATGTATTTTACGACGCTAACATTCGAATCTCCTTCCGAAGTCTCACCAAATAGCATTGTTTTACTACTGATCGAATTATCAATTATGTTAGGCACTGTTATTAGCACCAAATCGCTACGCAATTGCTCTATAACTTCTATAGTTTTTTGATACATTACAGCTTCTTTATCAGACTTCAAATCTTCTGCCATGCTCAATATCTGCATTTGTATTGTTTCCAAAGCCCCATGTAAATCTTTAGCCATTACAGCTTGTTGATAGTCAATGTTTTGCATACATATATTTTGCGCCATTGTGCTAGAAAATAATTCGGTTGCCGCAATGCTATCCCTTAATTCTTTTGCCATTTTTCCTGTTTGCTGTAAATCTTCCATATGTGGAATTGCTTCTTCTGTAATAACTTCAATATATTGATCTATATGTTTCAAGATTATTTGTAAGGTATCTGAAAAAAATAATTCTTTGTTTACCAAAAGAGAAAATAATTAAAAATATTTTAAGAAAAATGCCTTTATACGAGATATTTTAAATTAAATGTGTCTGTGTGTAAAAAAATGGGATATTTACCTTGTGTTTGTTCTTGTTTTATGTTTGAAGTGTCAAATTCAGTAGTATTTCCCGTAACAGTTTTCGCGGTATTTATGTGATCTGTATCGTCAAGTTGAGTATCCCGAACCAGCGCTTGCTCTAATGATGGGTGTAATGTACCTAAAACGTATAAATTGATTTGCTCTCAGACTGATGTGCAATTGAATTATTGAATTTTACAATATAACAAATAGTTGAAAGAACATAACTATAATCTAAGGAAAGCAATTGATTTAGTATTACACATATTACATAAGTTATTGAAATAAAACTTAAATTTACTTTGTTCTTTTTCACCGGTTTCATTCTCAGTGTTAATTTCATCTGTAGTCACATTTGTAATACTTTTGTCATCTACAGTGTCCTCTATAATGTCAGCCTTTATTTCCTTTTCCGGTGTATTCATCTCTTGCATCAATTTCTCATTTGGCATGTTATCGAAAACATCAGGCGCCGTTATGTGAACCAGATCTTTTCGCAACTGCTCTATTACTTCTTTAGTATTTTCATATATCCTATCTTCTTTATCAGATCTCATATCCTCTGCTTTGCATAATGTCTGCATTTGTATCGTTTCCAAAGCTTGTCGTAAATCTTTAGCCATTTCTGCCCGACGAGACTCATTATTTTGCATACATATGTCTTGCGACATTGCACCAGAAACGGCTTCTGTAGCCGCAATGCTATCACGTAATTCTTTTGCTATTTCCGCTGATTGCTTTAAGTCCTCTGTATGAATATGTGGCGTTGTTTCTTCTGTAATAACGTCAATACATTGATCTATATGTTTCAAGACTATTTCCAAAGTATCTGAAAAAAAAATACACCCTTGCTTACCAAAAGCGAAAATAATCATTACAAAACTAAACCTATATTTGACAACATTTTAAGTAAAATGCCTTTATACGTGATATTTTAAATTAAATATGTTTGTGTTTTAAAAAATGGGATGTTTACTTTGTGGTTGCTCTTGTTTTGTTTTTGAAGTATCCATTTCAGTAGTACTTCCTGAAACAGCTGTCACGGTATTGATGTGATCTGTATGGTCAAGTTGAATCTCCTGATCCAGCGCTTGAAATAAAGATTGGTGTAATGTACCTAAAATGTGTAAATTGGTTTGCTCTCAGACAGACGTGTAATTGAATTATTACATTTTACAATATAACAAGCAGTTGTAAGAACATAATTATAATTAAAAAAAGCTATTAGTTCAGTTTTACACATGTCACATGAGTTATTCAAATAAAATTTAAATTTACTTTGTTCTTTTTCACCGGTCCTATTCTCAGTGTTAATTTCATCGGTAGTCACATTTGTAACACTTCTGTCATCTGCAGTGTTCTCTATAATGTCAGCCTTTATTTCTTTTTCCGGTGCATTAATCTCTTGCATCAATTTATCATCTGGCATGTTATCGAAGACATCAGGCGCCGTTACGTGAACCAGATCTTTTCGCAATTGCTCTATTACTTCTTTAGTTTTTTCATATATCATATCTTCTTTATCAGATTTCAAATCTTCCGCCATGCATAATGTCTGCATTTGTATCGTTTCCAAAGCTTGTCGTAAATCTTTAGCTAGTTCTGCTCGATGAGACTCATTATTTTGCATACATATGTCTTGAGCCATTGCACCAGAAACGGCTTCTGTAGCCGCAATGCTATTACGTAATTCTTTTGCTATTTCCGCTGATTGCTTTAAGTCTTCTCTTAGAATATGTGGCGTTATTTCTTCTGTAATAACGTCAATATATTGATCTATATGTTTCAAGTCAATTTCTAAAGTATCTGAAAAAAAAAATAAACCCTTGCTTACCAAAAGCGAAAGTAATCATTACAAAACTAAACCTATATCTGACAACATTTTAAGTAAAATGCCTTTATACGTGATATTTTAAATTGAATATGTATGTGTTTTAAAAAGTGGGATGTTTACTTTGTGGTTGCTCTTGTTTCGTGTCTGAAGTCTCGATTTCAGTAGTACTTTCCGTAACAGCTTTCACGGTATTGATGTGATCTGTTTGGTCAAGTTGAATCCCCCGAACCAGCGCTTGCTCTAACGATGGGTGTAATGTACCTACAACGTATAAATTGGTTTGCTCTCAAACAGACGTGTAATTGAAATATTACGTTTTACAATATAACAAGCAGTGGTAAGAACATAATTGTAATTTTAAAAAAGCTATTAGTTCAGTTTTACACATGTTACGTGAGTTATTCAAATAAAATTTAAATTTACTTTGTTCTTTTTCACCGGTCTTACTCTGAGTGTTAATTTTATCGGTAGTCACGTTTGTAACACTTCTGCCGTCTGCAGTGTCCTCTATAATGTCAGCCGTTATTTCTTTTTCCGGTGTTTTCATCTCTTGCATCAATTTATCATCTGGCATGTTATCGAAGACATCAGGCGCCGTTACGTGAACCAGATCTTTTCGCAATTGCTCTATTACTTCTTTAGTCTTTTCATATATCATATCTTCTTTATCACATTTCAAATCTTCTGCCTTGCTTAATGTCTGCATTTGTATGGTTTCTAAAGCTTCTCGTAAATCTTTGACCAATTCAGCTCGACGAATGTCAACGTTTTGCATACATATACCTTGCGGCATTGTGCCAGAAACGATTTCGGTAGCCACAATGCTATTACGTAATTCTTTTGCTATTATCGCTGATTGCTTTATGTCTTCCCTTAGAATATGTGGCGTTGTTTCTTCTGTAATAATTTCTATATATTGATCTATATGTTTCAATATTATTTTTAAAGCATCTAAAAAATAAACGACATTTTTGAATACCAAAAATTACCAAAAATTAACGAAAATATCTTCAAAAGATAAATTTTAAATTAAATAATTTGTGTTTAAACATGAAATTTTTGCATGTTTACTTTGTGTTTGTTCTTGTTCTGTGTCTATAGTATCAATTTCGGCAATAATTGTCGTAACAAATTTTACATCCCTAACATGGTCCGTATGTCCATGGTAAGTCTTATTTCCTGATCCAAGCATGCATTAATAATGTAGGTAAAACATATAAATTTGATAGTTTTTGTTAGAGTATAGTTCTCTAAAAAATAATCTTAATTAACAAAAATGTGTATGTTATCTAAAAACTTATTAAAATACAAATGAATAGCATATATATGGTATTTACATATAATACTTTGTGGTACCCTCCGTCTTCCATCCCCATGGCCCATTCAATATCACACAAACCACACAACCCCGACAAAGTAGCTGACACATTGTAATTTGTTTCTCAAATGTATTTAGAAATTAAATATGACGAAGTATCAATATAATTTAGGCCAGCGTTCTAGCTTTGTAATTGTCCGAAATATCTCCACTGTTTATTAAGTAATAATCGACCACAAAGTAAGGGTGCAGATACTTTTAATAGTTTAATCAATATTATTAATAAGTTAACATACAAAATTTTAATAAACAATATAAATTTACTTTGGTCTTTTTCTTTGTCTGACGAATCAATTTCAGGTGTATTCAGTTTTGTTACCACTTCGACGCTCTTAGGTTCTTCTATTGCTCTTGCTTTCAAATATTCTGGCGTCGTGGGCTCAGAGAGTGTTACTACCGCAACTGAAAAATAGTATATAAGGTAACTGATTGAGGGTGTGTAATGTGAAAATAGTCCGGTGTAATGTGAAGGTATACGAGTATAGGCAGATAAGCATAAATCAGCATTAGATAACGAACACAAAAATATTAAATATACTTTTACTTTGGTCCTCTCCCTGTTCAGCGGAATCGACGTCAGCAGTTATGGTTGACTTTTCAACCATTTCCTTTATTTTTTCTACAATGCTTATATTTAACTCTTCTGGCGTCGGTGCTGTGCCTGCTATTATCTCGACTGAAAAAAGATTTAGAAATATTTAGATTCAAGTGCTTCATCCAATATGTGTAATAAATACCCACTAATATCCAAAGGAAGCTTGACATCAGACATATTCAGATAATAATAATAGACAGATAATTTTAATAAATATAAATTTACTTTGATTATTTCCTTGGACTGACGAAACAATTTCAGATGCATTTAGATTTGTAACCACTTCCACGTCCTTGTCATTTTCTACGCGGAATACTTTTAATTCTTCGGGCGTTGGCCCTGTAGCTGCTACTACCTCAACTGAAAATAAAATAAACATTTGCATCTGCTTCATCTTAAAATATGCCTAATCATAAATGGTCAACATCTAAAGGCAGCTTAATATCCAATATGAGACACTTCCATGTTCTTAGTTATGTCTAATCCTTCTGACATCGGTTCAGAGACTGCTACTATCTCAACTGAAAAAATGCAGCTTCTTCTTAAAATATGTTTAGCAAAAAATATTCAATGTCAAATGGCAGCGTAACAACATAGACATCATCAGATAATAACTTTAAAAGGATAATTTACATGACATTCGATTTACTTTGGGCCTTTTCTTGGTCTGAGATAACTCCAGGTACAATCGATATTGTAATTACTTCCATGTCCTTAGTCTTTTCTGAGACGCTTACTTTTACTTCTTCATACGTTGGCTCAGTAGCTGCTACTAACTCAACTGAAAAGAAAAGAGGCATTTGCATCTGCTTCTTAAAGTATACATAATAACATTGGGCCAATATCAAAGTGAAGCCTGACTATAGTCATCGTCATATAATAATAACTAAATGTTAATTTAAACATATTTTAATTTACTTTGGTCCTTATCTTGATTTGAAGAAATAATTCCAGGTGCAGTTGCTTTTGAAACCACTTCCACCTCCTTAGTTTTTTCTAATTCTTCAGACTGTTCAGTAACTGCTAATACCTCAACTGAAAAGAAAAATTGTATTGTGTCAGGATATATGTGTAATAATAAATTGACAATATCTAAATACATAGACAATATCTATAAGACGGCTAAACAATAGACATATAGTAACATTAAAAGGTAATATAAAGAATTAGTTAAATACTTTGGTCCTCTTCTTGGTCTGAATAAATAATTTCAGACACAGCTAGTTTTGTAGCCACTTTCACGTCCTCGGCTTTGTCTAAAATACTTGTCTTTATATCTTCGGGGGTGGGCAAAGTAGCCGATACTACGTCAACTAAAAAAAGGAATACTAGAAACTGCTTCATGAAATATGCTTAGTACAAAATATCTGATTGACATAAATCATCTTAATAAAGATTTACGGCAACAGGTAATAATAATATATTATATACTTACTTAGGCCCTTTTCTTGGTCATTGACTTCTTCAGAATCAACATCAGGTTTAGTTAACTTTTCAACTAATTCCACGTCTTTAGTCTTTTCTAGACCGCTCACTTTTAATTCTTCTGCTGTGGGGTGAGTGACTCCTACTACCTCAACTAAAAAAAACATTTGCAAATGTGTCATAACTAACGCGTCAGAACAAAATAGCTCTATTTAAAGGTAGACGTGAAGTAACAAAAAGCTAACATCAATAGGCAGATTGACATAAATTATCATACTGAAACTGGACTACAAAAGTTAATAATAATATGTTATATATTTACATAGGCCCTCTTCCTGGTCAGCAGGATCAACATCAGATGTAGTTAATTTTTCAACCAGTTCCACGTCTTCAGTTTTTTCTGGAACGCTCACTGTTAATTCTTCTGTTGTGGGCTGAGTGAATCCTACTACCTCGACTAAAAATATTAAACATTTGCAACTATTTCATAAATAATGTTTTATAACAAAATGGCTATATCTAGAGGTAGATGCGAAGTAACAAAAAGCTAACATACATTGGCAGATTGCCACAAATCATCATACTAAAGCTCTACGACAATAGGTAATAATAATATATTTACGACCAAAATTAACGACTTAAGGTAGTTTACAACAAAAGGTACTTACTTAGTTCCTTTTCTTGGTCAGCAGAACCAGCATCAGGTATAGTTGTTTTTTCAACTAAATCCACGACTTTAGTTTTTTCTAAAACGCTCGCTTCTAATACTTCCGCTGTGGGCAGAATGACTCCTCCCACCTCAACTAAAAAATTTCATAAATGCAACTGTTTCATAAATAATGCGTTATAACAAAATGGCTATATCTAAAGGTAGATGTGAAGTAACAAAAAGCTAACATCAATAGGCAGATTGGCATAAATCATTATACTAAAACTTTACTACAAAAGTTAATAATAATATATTATATATTTACTTAGCTGGCCAGGAAGAGGGCCCTTCCTGGCCAGCAGAATCAACATCAGATGTAGTTATTTTGTCAACCAGTTCCACGTGTACAGTTTTTTTCTGGAACGCTCACTGTTAATTCTTCTGCTGTGAGCTGAGTGACTCCTATTACCTCTACCAAAAATATTAAACATTTGCAACTGTTTCATAAATAATGCGTTATAACAAAATGGCTGCAACTAAAGGTTCATAGGATACAACAAAAGGCTAACATCAATAAGCAGATGGACATAAATCATCATACTAAAACTTTACGGCATAAGGTAATATATTATATATTTACTTAGGCCCTTTTCTTGATCAGCAGAATCAGCATCGGGTATAGTTATTTTTTCAGCAAATCTCACGTCTTTAGTTTTTTCCAGAACGCTCACTTTTGATTCTTCTGCTGTAGGCTGAGTGACTCCTACTACCTCAACTAAAAACAATGACAACATTTTCAACTGTTTCATAAGTGATGGGTTATATTAAATTGCCAATATCTAAAGGTAGATGCGAAGTAACAGAATGCTAACATCAATTGGCAGATTGACATATATCATCATACTAAAGCTTTACTACAACAGGTAAAAACAATATATTTACGACAAAAATTTACGACTTAAGATACTTTACGACCATAGGGTCGTAAAGTACGTACATAAGTACTATTACTTACTTAGTTCCTCTTCTTGGTCAGCAGAACCACCATCAGGTATAGTTATTTTTTCAAACAAATCCACGTCTTTAGTTTTTTCTAGAACGCTCGCTTCTAATTCTTCTGCTGTGGGCTGAGTGACTCCTACTACCTCAACTAAAAAAAATAATTAAAAACATTTGCAAATGTGTCATAAATAATACGTTAGAACAAAATGGCTACATCTAAAGGTAGAGGTGATGGAACAAAAAGCTAACATCTATAGGTAGATCGACATAAATTCATACTATATCATACTAGAACTTTACTACAAAAGTTAATAATAATATGTTATACATTTACTTAGCTGGCCAGGAAGAGGGCCCTTCCTGGCCAGCAGAATCAACATCAGATGTAGTTATTTTGTCAACCAGTTCCACGTGTACAGTTTTTTTCTGGAACGCTCACTGTTAATTCTTCTGCTGTGAGCTGAGTGACTCCTATTACCTCTACCAAAAATATTAAACATTTGCAACTGTTTCATAAATAATGCGTTATAACAAAATGGCTGTATCTAGTTTCATAGGAAGTAACAAAAGACTAACATTAATAGGCAGATTGACATAAATCATCATTCAAAAACTTTACGGCAGAAGGTAATAATAATTTATTATATACTTACTTAGGCCCTTTTCTTTTTCATCAGAATCATCTTCAGGTATAGTTATTTTTTCGACTAATTCCACGTCCTTAGTTTTTTCTAGAACGCTCACTTCTAATTCTTCTGCAGTAGGCTGAATGACTTCTACTACCGCAACTAAAAACAATGACAACCTTTGCAACTGTTTCATGAGTGGTGGGTTATAACAAATTGCCAATATCTAAAGGTAGATGCGAAGTAACAGAATGCTAACATCAATGTGCAGATTGACATATATTATCATACTAAAGCTTTACTACAACAGGTAAAAACAATATATTTACGACAAAAATTTACGTGTGACTCCTACTACCTCAACTAAAAAGAATAAAAACATTTGCGAATGTTTCATAAGTATTGCGCTAGAACAGAATGGCTATATCCAGAGGTAGATGTGAAGTAACAAAAAAGCTGACTTCAATAGGCATATTGACATAAATCATTATACTAAAACTTTACGACAGAAGGTAATAATAATAATACTAATAATATATTATAATATTTACTTATTCCTCTTTCCTGGTGAGCAGAATCAACATCAGGTGCAATTAGTTTTTCAACTACTTTCACGTCTATTCTTTTTTTTGGAACGCTCACTTTTAATCCCTCTGCTTTGTCCTGAGTGATTGCTACTATGTCAACTGAAAAATAAATAAATATTAGCAACTACTTCATGAAATATGCGTAGTAACAAAAGGCTAACATTAATATGCAGTTTGACATAAATCATCATATTAAAACTTTACGACAAAAGGTAATAATAATACATTATATATTTACTTATACTTTTTTCTTGGTCAGCTGAATCAACATCAGCTGTAATTACTTTTTCAACCACTTCCATGTTTTTAGTTTTTTCTAGAATGGTCCCTTCTAATTCTTCTGCCGTGGGCTCAGTGACCGCTGCTACCTCGACTAAAAAAATAAAAACATTTGCAACTGTAACATGTATCTTCATAAATAATACGATATAACACAATGGCAATATCTTTGTGGCACCAGCAAATAATTGCAACAAAAAAATAATTATAATAAATATTGAATTACTTTGTTCTTTTTCTTTGTTCACGGAATCAGTTTCAGGTGTAGTTAGCAATTGTGTAACCACTACAACGTCCTCAGTTTTTTCTGTATTCAAATCTCCTGGCGTCCGTTCAGGTTGCGTTACTACCTCAACTGAAAAAAATCACACACACGTGCAGTTAGAAAAGGTCACTAGCTAGAGCTAACCTAACATCACACCACATTATATTATAACAATAGAAGGTGATAAAAAGAAAATAGATTTATTGTTGCTTTTGTTTGCTGAAGAATCAATTTCTGGTGTAATTAATTATGTAGCCTCTTCAACTTCCTTAAATTCTTTTATAAGTATTACTTTTAATTCGCATGACGTCAGCTCAGTGGCTAATATTACTTCAACTAAACAAAAAAAAGGCATTGAAATATTTCCAACTGCTTTGTGAAATAATATAAATACACTTTTTTAGCAACAAAAAAATGAGTTCTCATTTCTCTTCATCTCTGAAAACCTAACAATATTAGATTTAGAAATTCATTACTATAATTTAGTAAAACGAAATACTAGAAGTCAGAAGTCTGTTTTTTTTTATATTAGTATATGATAATATAGAGGGCCAAATGAGAAATTGGAGCCCCATGTTCATCCGCATAGCTACTATGCCGACGTATGACATATGCAAAGGACCTCCGGTAAAACCACACGAAACGCGGCACCGAAGATACCACTTTATGTCGGTATCATGTGAGTCAGAGGTACCTCCCCGGTTGTGCTGTCCCAATTCTGTTGCAATTGTACCATGACACAAACTCTTACAAAAAGTATCTGTTGTCTGACTATTCAAACGACAGCAATATTATGCATTTTTTTACCCGTTAACGATGGGCTCTGACGCATGCGCACGGTAATTTAATGTGACAAGAACAGTGTTGAATCAACCAAGTTTCTTAATTAAAAAATGAAATAAATATGGTTTTACCTTGGCCACTTTCTTTTTCTACGGACTGGGCCTCTGGTGTAGTTAATTCTGTAACCACTTCGATTTCCCCAGTTTTTCCTTCGGGCGCCAGTTCGGCTAGCATTATTATCACATCTGAAAAGGAACAAACATATAACTGCTAAACTTTTATGATTTTTTTTTAAACATGGCCCACCACACTTTCCAAGTCCTGCTATTCCTGTGTCACCAGGATCGACAGCAGCCACCACTTGTGACCCTTTGATATAATTGCAGGGAGCCCGAATTAATGCTAAAAACAGAAGGAGTACTAAGTGTTTCCGGTACCATTCTCAATCAGTGCGAAATTGTAGCGCCTTAAACAGTAAAAAAATAAAATAATATAATAAATTAAACAACACATATTGATTACACGTTATATATTTATACCTATACTAAATGATAAAGGGGAAACATTTGATTATTTATTTGAATTAAATAGACTAGAAAAATGCTGGACCGACCTAAGAATATCTATAATCCTACACCGTATCTTAGAAACATAGGCTATATAATATTGTCTTGAGCGTTAGAGATCAGTATGAAAAGTTGGATAATTTAATCAAAGGTCTGAAAAAACTATTAAAAGTAAATATAGCTGGATAAATTACTAACAACCAGCTATTCTAATTGACGTTGTTTTGTCATATAT
Source organism: Eumaeus atala (assembly GCA_017140195.1). Lineage (NCBI taxonomy): Eukaryota > Metazoa > Arthropoda > Insecta > Lepidoptera > Lycaenidae > Eumaeus > Eumaeus atala. The sequence goes on along the minus strand of JAFELO010000254.1, from coordinate 40,166 downwards.
TGAATTTGTTGTCATTGTAACTTGTTATATTAACGAGGCCGAAATTAAAATTGTTCTTATTGTATTTTGGTAATGAATAATTTTTTTCCCATATATCATAAAATTTCGTGGCCGGGACGTACTGCTAGTGCAATATAAATAATAGACATCGCCTGTCAATAAGAAGAGATATTTAATGGATTGCGTATCCTAAAAAACGGAATTCTTATAGGATCACTTCGGCGTCCATCTTTCTGTCAGTCTGTATGTCTGTCAAAACCTTTTTATTAGAAACCCGCGGAAGTATGAAGCTAAAGTTCATGTCATATACTGAGGTCAGCAACCTTTTGTAGCATAGAAAAGTCATGCTTCTAAGTCAATGTTCTCAAAACGCACCGCCACTTATGTGTATATTTTCTATGCGAGTACGGATGTGGAAGTCAATGACATCCGACATTGCTTCCTCAGACCAAGGACTTTGACCTAGAATCAGAAAATTCGGCAAGAAGTAAGAACTTTTTGTACGAAGTGAACGACAATTACGGGTTTGATTTTATTATTCTTTTAGGTTGGTTTTTCTATTAGGTTGATGTTATTATTAATTATAATTAACAGTTTTCAATATTTTTATTATAAGTTAATTATTAATTATAATTAACCAGTTATTGGATTGTTTCTTTTATTTCTCCGTTAATTTCCTACTTCATGCTTATATCACTCAGGAAAAATGTATCTTTCTACTGGTAAAAGAATCACTTCAAGATTGGTTCAGTAGATAATCTGGTTATCATGTACAAACACACAAAACTAGTTGGAAACGTTGCCTATTTAAAATATTAGCACCTATAGGCTGAATAGGCCACTATATAAGTGTAGCTTGATATAATAGTAAATTTTTACCAATTTATTATTTAAAATTACGTAAAGTATATTAAGTAAAGTATTGAATGGTGATAAAATAAAAATACATTTACAAAGTAAATCTAGATTAATTTATTAACTAATTCATTAATTCAAATTACATAAGATACCTGTTTAACGATGATTAAAATAAATATAAATTTACCTTGGTCCTTTCCTTGAAGTGATTTTGTAAGCACTTTCAACTCTTTACTTTCTTCTATAATGCTTACTTTTAATTCTTCTGGCGTCAGCTCAGTGTCTGTTGTTATCGCAACTAAAAATAAGAAACTTATTTAGAATTTCTTTATAAAATATGTGTAACAACAAGAGATGGATATAAAAAGGCAGCTTAAAATCAAGTGTAATCAGGATAATGGTAATAAAAAGATAATAAAAATAAATATAGACTTAGTGCGATCCTTTCCTCGGTTGTAGGAATCAATTTCAGTTGTAGTTAGTTTCGTAACCCTATCAGGCAGTCACCATAAAATAACACCACAAAAATAAAAAGAATAAACAAGCATTTACTTTTCTTCTTTCCTTGGCCAGGGGAATCAATTTCATTTGTTACTTCTACGTCCTTAGTCTTTAATTGAACGCTCATTTCTGATTCTTCTGGAGTTGACTCAACAACTGCTACTTTAACTGAAAAAATAGAATCACATAGATATATTTTATAAAATATAGTTATCAGCAATAGGCTAACATCTAAATACATATTGACATCAGTAGTCAAAGATAGCAATGATCAACATCCATATCCAGATTGGTCGTTAACATCAGTAATCATAATCAAAAGATAAAATAATAATACAGATTTATGTTTTTTTTTTTGGTCTATGGAATCAATTCCAAATTTTTCATAGTTTTTATCATAGTCTAAGGAATAAATTTCAGATTTGTTATCTCTTCGACATTATTAGCATTGGCTACAATGATTACTTTTAAGCCTTCTGACTTTAGCTCAAAAACTACTACAACCTCAACTAAAACGTTCAAACATATATTTAACAGGTTATCAAATATGTCTCAGATAATCACCATAGAATAACAACAAATAGATAAAAATAATAAATATAGAATTACTTTGTTCCTTTCCTTGGACAGCGGAATCAGTTTCAGTTGTTGTTAATTTCGTAACCACGTCATTAGACTTTGATTCGACGCCTACTTCTAATACTTCTGGGGTTGGCTCAGAAAGTTCCACTTCCTCAACTGAAAAAGCATAATAATTTAGATATGCCTTATAAAATATACAGGAATAGGCGATAATAATATAATCGCAGGTTGACATCAGTAATAGCAAGAGACTAATTATCAAAAGATTAATAATATATAGATTTATATATGTCTATTTCTTGGCGTAAAGAAACAATTTCAGATGTAGTAATTTTGTCATCACTTTGAAATCCATAGCTTTGTCTACAACGTTTACTTCTAAACCTTATGGCGTTAGCTCAGTAACTGCTACTATTTCAACTAAAAGAATATAAAATATGTGTAACTACTGTATTAAGTATAATAGCAAAATTAAAAACCAATATTTTGAATACAGCTCGGACTCAGGCATCGTCATAAAATAAACATAAAAAGTAAATGTGAATTGCTATAATTTTACTTGTCTTGAGTGTCTTCTTGGTCTAACGAAACAATGGCAGATGCCATTTATTTTATCCTATCATCTTTATTTTCATCTGCTTCGTTTATGTTCAATACTTCTGTTGTCCGATAAGATTGTTACAAATTATACTAAGTTACTTTCAGTGGTTACCCACAACACAGATAAAAATGTTAATTAGCTAATTTAAGAAATTTTGAATCCATCACTTTTCAAATACGGAACTCATAAACATACCATCCCGCATTCCAAAATCACTTGCCACATGTTCTCTTCAATGTGTACATAAATAAAATTAAATTGAAATAATAAACATATAAAATTTCATATCTACCTTTGCAGATGGACAGATCTTGATTCTGTTCTTCTTTATCAGAAGTTTTGATCACTGCTGATGCCATTGGTTCTTTAGCAGGCATAGTTAGTTCACCAATTCTGCTTTCGGTTAGAGAATCTAAAATAAAATAAGTCGTAAAATGAAATATGTCGGTTTCTTTATTTTTGTAGTTTTTATCTGCAGCCAACGTACCTGCCTTGGTCGTACAAGAAATAAACATAAGAATATTATTCTGGAATTGTTTTAGGAGATCTAAGATCTGTTGATAATTATCGTTTTCCGTAACAAATATTATTTCCTGTAGCGAGTTAAGGGCTACATGTAATTTATCAGCTAATTGTGCTTGCTCTAGTGTAATGTTTTCCAAGTGATCTTCATCTAATACATCAACTTCCGAATTTGATAGACTTATAAGTAATTCCTTCGTTCTATTTTCTATTTCTTTCAAAATGTCTTCATTTAAAAATGGCAAGACATCACGTATCATTTGAGTAACACTTTTAAGTTGCATCATATTCTGTAGAATAAGATTTTTCATATCTGAAAAATAAATAGCATCATCATTCGACTATTAATAAAGGGTTACAATGTTGATGATATAACATTGAGTTTCCAAAAAATCTTTTTATACATAGTATTCTTAAAATCTCACCTCTTTTACGGTCATCGTCTGCTACATCAAGCATTAAAATATCGTTAAGTGATTTTCCGATATCCTTAATAGGAATAAGTATATCTTCAATATTTTTTACACTCCCTAGTGTTCGTAAATTGTCTTCAATGTAATGTAATTCCTCGTCAAGTTCCTTAATAAGAATAATATCTTCAACATCGACTTTTAAATCTTGAGATTTAATACGATCTTCGATTATTTCATTAATTTCTGATAGGGTTTGAACATATGATTCTGAAGATGACAGCTCTATAGAAACCAAGTCATCTTGCTCAGTATTGTAAGAAAGTTGATCTTGCACATATATTAATTTATTTTGTAGAGCATCTAGAGGTTTCTTTATTTCTGATAATATTGCCTTTAGTGAGACTTCATTTCGGGTCGATTCTGATGATTCAATATTTCTAAGCAAGGTGTTGTCATTAATAACCATAAAACATTCTGAAAGGCATTTTACAATTATCAAAATTTTCCCCATATTAGTAGCATTTCTATAATCTTGATGTTTTTCAAGCACAGAAAGTATTTTTTCCATTACTTCTTTAGGGACTCCATCTAATTCAGATGATTTTATTTTGTCTGATATATGGAATTGGATTTCTTCCATCTTTTCAAACATTTCGCTATTTATATGAAAATCATACTCATTGCCACTTTGTATTTCATGCACTACTGCTGATTCCAAATCGATAAAATTGGGGTAAATTAAATCTGTCATACTTATCAGTAACTTTGCTATTTCATGAAGATAGCCAAATTCAACTGAGGACAAAACATCATTGTATAATTCTATACTAGTAGAGATGTTAGATAAAGGCCATTTGAATAGTAAATGGTTTTCAGAATTTAAAATACTTAGCAACAAATTTCTTAGTTTATTCAGAAACTCTTCTGATTCTTGGAAAAAATTTGAAACACAATCATTAGTTTCCCCAGAGAGTTTCAATTGTGGAACATGTTCTTTAAAATCATTTATTGTTTTATTTAGAGAAATAAAATCCTGCAGTAATCTAATGATTCGTTTGTGGTTTGGTCGTCTTTGAATGATATAATTTAAAAAGACTATCCTAGTCTTAACCTCTTTGAAGAATTCTTCTAATAGTAGTAAGTTGTCATTGGGTAATGTTCTTGTGGACTCCTGTATTACTTGTACAATATTTTGTATTACGGTTTCAGCTTTTTTAAGATAACTGACTTCTGATTGAATTGCTTGATGTGGTGTTAAAAGGCTCTCCATATCCGAGGTTTGTGAAAATTCCATAAAACTGTATTGTTCCAAAACAGCTATATTTTTATCAACTTCATATACAGTCTGAATGAAATCAATTTCATTTGGTAACATCGGAGCTAGTGTAACGTGTCGTAATATTTCATCTTCTGATTCCTCTATGGCTTTATATAGTTGTTCTATACTAGATTTAAGCGTAAAGATGTCAATTGTTTTACACGGTATCTCCAAGAAATCTTTGAGCACTTTCTCCAGGTCTAACATTTTTGTATTTATCTGGGACTCTAGCGGAATCCTTAAAGATTTCTGTAAAATTTCTAATAAACTGATCACTAATAGACGTAAACCTTGGACGATAATAGACATATCCATTGAAATTGCAGGGAGTATGGCGCTTAAGCATTTTTCTATATTATCTTTTAATGTTTCGAGCTCTGACTTAATCATACATAATTTTTCTGTGGGTATTTGTGAAACGCTTTCACAAATTGGAATGTTACTGATATCAACAATATATAAGCAATGTTGGAGATGTTTTAATGGTTCCACTACGTGGATAAGATTTCCTATATTTAACACATCGGGAAATTCTTGACTGAATTCAAAAAGAACTGGAGGAATTGTACCTTCTACATTTGTATGTAATTCTATTAGGTTAGGTATTATTGATTTTAAACTAGAATAATTCTCATTTTCAGACAGTGAATCTAAAACTTCAGTTAACTCCGGATTCTGGATGATTATAATATGATCGTTTAATTTCTCTAAAGCTAAGGCTATCTGCTCAGATGGGTAAGGTACGTATTTCAGTGTTTCAACAAATTGACTTGTTGTATTTTCTTCAACGGATGGCAATATTAATTGATCAATAGGTAGAGACTCCGCCGTAGTCTTTATGCCTGATATATCTTCCAATGTAGATAATTCTTCCACACCTTCAATACCTCGTTGTTCTTGGATCATTACTATGCAACTTTGAAGACTTTGAACTACATTTGCAAGGCTACTATTAAAAACTTGACATGCGATACTATCTGGATTTTGTGAGACCACGTTTGGTTGTAGTATTTCTAGAGCTGAGTTTAAATCGAATAAGGATTCAGCAAATGTGTTCAATTGCTCGTTACTTGTATACTTATCAGCGTTGTCGTGAATTACTTGACTAAGTATTGAAATATTTTCTTGCAAATCGTATAAGGGTTTAGCAATACTAAGCTCATGTGTAGGCTCAGAAATATGCAATATTTCTTCCGATTCTAGGTCATTGATTTTTAAGCCCGCTACACTTATTCTAAGATTGGCTAATATCGGGCATATATTTTCTAATGTTTGCTTGAAACTCAAATCTTTTGTAGATTCCAAAGAAATAATGTTACTTATAGCTACTACTGCCTTATCAATGTGTTCCATAATAACAGTAGCTTTACTTTCAACATGTGATTCTATTTGTATGTTATATGTATGCTCCGAAGTTTCTTGAGTCGTTAAGTATTGAGCCTTATTCATTGTTTTCTCTATACTTATTATAATGTCTTCTATGTTACTTAGTAATAAGTTATTTAATTCTACAGTAAAAGTATGTTTTACAATGTTTGCGTGAACTACTTTTAACGCATTTATTATTCCGACTAAACATAATTTATTTTCAGGGTCAATATTTTTAAGCAGTGAATTTATTCTATTCACAGCAGCTGAAATATCCATTAGCATAAAATATTTTTCAAACTCATTAGTCTCTATGACATTTTCTAAAATTTTGGTTAAATTTGAATGAAAAATAGTAATTGGATTTTGAATTTCTGGAATTATTTCTAGCATCAATAGGTTATTTTCTAGTGAGATGAGAACTTGTGCAGTTTTTTGTAGCACCTCTAATTTGTCAATATCGAATCTACCTATCTGTTTTTCCATTACATCTAAATGCATTGATACATCAGTCAAGCTTTGTTTAATTTCTATTAGAACTTTACGCAATGTTTCCTTATCGTCATTTTTGTTGTTATCTGAAGAAAGCTGCTCAAATGATGTTCTTAATTTTAAAACAGAACTCATTACTCTGTCTATAATTTCAGTGTTATATTTTTGAAGAGTTGTTGATGATTCTTTTACTGACAAATTATCAATGTGTTCGAGTGCATTTTGAAGATCTTGTATAGATGTGGACATGTCATTGAGAATAACATCGTTATATTTTGTCCCTTGAAATTCAGCAAAGTCACTTCTTAAAGCTTCCTCAACAATATAAATTAATAAATTAAGAGGCATTCGCAATTCTAGAACAGCTTTTTGAGTTTCATTTAAGTGTTTAGCAACGAGATTCTCGATGACCTTTCCTTCTTTGGTTTCGGGCATAATTTGTTTCTGCGATATTACTTCTAAAGAACTGTTGATTGTATGTTTTATTTTCTTTGTTTCCAATTTAACAGTAGACAGAGATGATGGTTCTACAAGAATATTTGTTACTAATAATTCAATTAGTTCCACTGCTTTAATCATTTCTTCGCTACATTTGTTACAAAACAGAATACATGTTTTCTGCACTAATGTCCTATTTTCACTTTCTACTTCGATGCATTTCTCAAGGATGGTTAGTGATTGGTGAAGTGTTTCTAACGCCGAAGGAAGTTTAGCTATTGAGTTATCATCGATTTGTAAGTTTTTAATTATAGAGTCGTTTAAAGCATCGACAATACATTGCACTTCTGTTGTAGGTGTAATAAGGCTATTAATTATATCAAGACTTCGTGACGCTGTAGCTGTCGAAGACATTAACTGAGACCACAGAATGACATCCTTCTCTATGACTTGTACTTCATTGACAACATTAGTTAAACATGTACTTAGCTTAGTAATTAAAGAGCTTAACTCATCATTTCTAATTTTGGAAACACTGCTGCCTTTTTGTGTGTCTAAATCTTTTTCTAGTTGCTTATCACATGTAACGCCTGTGGATTTGTCACTTGAACTGGATCTTCTTGAGCTGAGCGTTCGGCGACGTTCAGCCGTCGTTTTTACTTTTGGTGAATCTGTTTCTTTTAAAGTTATTTCTTGTTTTAATAAAACTGTTTTGGTAACGTCTGATGACTCCTGGCCCTCTTCTATGGATGGTTTTGAAGACTTGGACTTCGGCTTACCTAAACTATGGGCACTAGCAAAACTTTCGGATAACGGCTGAGTATCATCTTCTCTTTTGTCTTCTGAAATCGATTGCTCTCTAGACAAACTATAATAATCCTCAACACTTTTTTGCGAATCAGATTTTTTCCGTTGTGACTTCTTCGGAAAGTCTGCTTTTTCGTCCGATAATAAAGCCATTGTTTTTTCTAAATAATCATCACCTACGATATCCATATCTAAAGATAATTGAGGTACGACATTTTCATCTAATATAGATATATCATCTATATCTGCTTCTGTTCTAAGATCTTCATCTGGAGAAACAAAATAATCAGGCGAGACGTCTATTATTATTGCTTCCATCAATAAATTTCCAGAAGTTGAAGTTTCTTTAACAAATCTTAAAGGCGGCAACTCAACCACGTTATGTTCAGTTACATTTTCGGAGAGTTGATCAGCATACATCTCAATAATTTGAAGTGCTTCCTCTTCAGTCAGATCCGGCGTTTCATATAAAGACACTGAAACTTCTTTTCCATCAAAAGAAAACGAAATTTCACCCTTATCATCTAAAGTTATATCACCCACAGGCGTATCGTACATTTGGGAAGTTCGTTCCTCGTGTATTGTACTGAGTGACAAATTTCTTTGTAGAGCTTGATCTTCGGTTTTATTCTTGTTACTTTTTATAGAATCTTCAAAGCCTAGTAAGGAGGCGGAGCTTGCAGCAAGACCCATACAATTATGTGCTTCACAAGTATATGTTCCAAGACAACAAGTACCGTCTTGTCCTGAAATGATTCTATGTATATCTCCTGGTTTTAGTTCTTCTCCATCTTTATACCATTTCAACACCGGCTGAGGAACACCAATCACTTTACATTCAAGGTTCACAGCACCTTCATCTGATAAAATTGCTTGTAAATTCTCTAAGAAACGCGGCTTTTTGTAGTGACGAGGTATTATTAATTTTAGAAAACATGATGTTACACTATGGCCAAATTCATTCATTGCAACACACTTCCATTCAGCTTGGTCTAACAGTTCCAAATGTTGAATGTTCAGATAAAATACACCACGGTCTTCTTTACCAAGATGACAACGAGAAGTTTCATCTACTGGTTGATCGTCTCTGTACCAAAGTACAGACGGATCTGGTGGTACGCCAACTACACAAGAAATAAGAGATATAATTACAAACATTGGAGGAATATGATTATTAGAAATATCAAAACAATTGTATGAACGAAATAAGCTTTACCTTTAACTGAAAAACGGAATGATTCATCGATTTTTGCTTCAACACTCTTTAGTCCCTGCAAAAATTTAGGAGCTTGATTTCTTGTAAATAACTGTAATTTTTCTTCTTCGTTCAACTGATTTTGTATATCCTCAACTGATAACTCTGCTGAACTACTTGCTTGTCCCATGCAATTTCTTGCTATACAGCAATATGACCCTAACGAATTTGTACCAGTTAACTGATAAACATCTCCTGGTTTTAATTCCTGGCCATCTTTGAACCAGCTTAATACTGGAGTGGGAAAACCAACTACTTTGCATTCAAATGACACCAGACCCTCTTCTGTCAATATTGCTTGCAGGTTTTCCATGAAACGTGGCTTGCGGTAATTTTTGGGCACTGAAATTAAATAAAAATAATTTTACTGTAGTTTTGCAGCTTATTAAAAACACGTAAAAGAAATAATAACCACGTTAATACAGGTTAATTTTAAGTGTAACAAGAAATGTTTTTAAGGTTTTTTAATTAGCCCGAATCTGGTTCATTGGAGGAATAGAGGGCAACGCGTCGGCATAATAATTATACAGATATTCATGAGTGTAATTAGTCATTATGTCCTATTGTTACTATAATAAAAAAGAATCTTGAATCTATGCATTGTGGTCAACATTTCAATTCTTTAAATTTTGTTTCATTTGTAAATCGGCATAAAACATCGTCAGCCATTTTCGGAATTTTAAAAAACTATAGTATATAACATATAATTACCATCCATAGAAACATAGGATGTAGAAATGCCGACTCTACTTCCAGTACTAGTAGCAACGCATTTCCATTCACCCTCATCACACCACTCTGTCGAGGTAATTTCAATCAAGTAGCCTCCAACGCCATCTTCAAGTACTCGGTATCTTGGAAAAAAAACACACCACATTTTACACCTTTTACCGTTGGCCCTCGCAGCGCGATGAAATAAAATTATATTATATTGATAGATGGGCTTACTGTTAGAGGTTTGAAAAATTAGGAATTACTTGTTGGTATGCGCTTATAATGTCGTTTTTTTTAAATATGTTGACATATGTTAGTGTGGCGTTCTTTTTTCAAATTATAATAGACTAGAAGTGTCAAGTTGAGCAACTAGTGAGTCGCTGTAGTAGTATTTAATTTGGCAGTTGTTGCTATCAGGAACCGGTGGATCCGAAATTCGTAATTGATCTGACACATAATTATCATATTCGCAATAGTCATGACTATAATTCCTATAATGGTTTAAGCATTGTCGTGGCGGTGGGGCTCAGTGGCCTGGGGTGACACACAGCAGAGTAGACTTCTTGGATGAAGCTAATGAAATCGAGGGGCTGCTCTTTGTAATAAGAGGGGACTAAAGGGCCGGAGGAGGAGGGGCAAGGTGTGAGGATGGCTCCTCACCCCATTACACTGTACCAAAGTTTGCGGTATTGTCATGTGGTGCGGGGCAACCCTTCCGTGCAGGAGGCGCCGGTCCTTTAGGGGACTGACTAACCATCGAGGTGCTCCGATGATTTGTAGTTCCCGGGCATCTCACCAAAGACGGAATTTATTTAAAAAAAAAAACGAGAAATCTTGACTAAATGAGACTGGTGAAACAGGCCTTAAATGTAATAAAAAGCTCTTAAACTTACTTTTCACTGGGCTCAACCTTTCCCTCTTTGTTGTACCAAACCACACATCGGGGCCACGGTGGTACCACGATGTGGCAGCCCAAGGTGAGAGGCTCTGATATACGCACAAAATGATCTTGTAATTCCTTCGTAAAAATAGGTGGAGGTTCGGCAGTCAGTCCACTAAAATGTATATATATATATGTTTAAGAAAAAATGCATCAGACCTAATAAATGTGATATAATGCTTATAATTTTATTTTTAAACTTTTCGTGAAAATTGAAAATTTTAAAAGGATGGCATCCCAATGTAATAATTAGATTTTCGAAAAACAGATTTTCATCAGACTTCCACGTTTCCACACACATGATTGTATATGAACACACATTTTGGCAAAGTCAATCTTACGAGCATGATTTTAAGTTGATTTTACATAGTACATCATTTTACAATGTGCACATCTTTTATACGCACGGTTTTAAGCCTCTGACTGTGTATCTTGGTGACACATGACATTATTTTAACACGCAATATAACAACTAACCCAGATGTCTGTCGGGCCAAACTCTCTCTACTTGTGTGTCCGACCACGTGAACTTTAGACGAGGAATACGCCCTGCCCATACAGTTGACTGCCTCGCAAGTGTATGTGCCCAGTGAAGTAGGATCCTCAGCGTTTGCAGTAAGAGCGAACACATCACCAGCTTTGATTTCACGACTGTCCTGCAATGAAATTTAAAACATTATTGTATATAATGATGTTCTACCACTGGAACCTTTTAAGGTTCAAGTGGTAAAACCATTTACATATAGTGTCATTGTTGAATGCAGTTTTATCGGGCCGGCAAGACCAGATCGGTAACTCTCGCTTTCATACTACCGGCGGAAAAGTGGTGAGAATCAGTCTATCAGATGCACAACTTAGCGGTTGATAATGGACGTCGATAATTATTATCCATCGTAGCGCATCTGTAACCACATAACGTACGTTATCCATCGCAGACTTACTAGTCTGTTACTACTGTAACACCACTTATAGCCTGGGAGACAAACGAGCAGTTGGCCCACTTGTAAGTAAGTGATCACCAACGCCCATAAATATTCGGAACACCAGAGAACTCGCAGATACGTTACCGACTCTTCTACATTGGTATTCGCGTGGGCGAGGAGTCCAGTTGTGTCAGACCATATGCTAAAAATTCAAAAAGGATATCACATCTTCCCGCATGAGCGGTGGAGCGTGAACAGAGGCAATAGGCATGGTGGACGTCAAAATCACCAAGAATTACGAACTCTGCGGTAGAAATACGCTGGAGGACGGAGTCAGTCGCCATTCTGTGCTCTAACGGTCGATCTGTTACGTTATTACCGCCATGAGAACTACATAGGCACGCAGGGACGCGAGGGCGGTCGTCGCTGTCTACGCGAAGCCAGGGGATGCAGAGATGTCTGTCTGCATGATGGCTAAGGCGGCGAAAGCAGAAATTCTCCCCGACGTAGGCGCACAATCCAAGCCGCGGTCCAAAGGAGTGTTCCAATTTATACCCCGGGTAAGTAAGGTAGGAAGTATAAGTCGGAGAACAAGTCTGCGTTTCGGTTTAGAAACACAGAGCCGGCTTTGCCGTTTCTACATGGTGTTCAACGTCGTTCAAATTAGATTGTAATCCCCTGATATTACAGAAGTCCACAAACATTGTGGTGAGGGTCGACTTCGGCTTTCTGATCCGTTTGTCCTTGGCTAGAGCATCATAGAGCATAGCATTGCTTTCCCCCCCCCCCCCCGAACACGTGAGGCCGCCCAGGCTTCCAGGCTCAAGTTTAAAATTTGAGGCTGGAGGTCCAGGGAGAGTTTCTCCGGTACCACATATGCCAGTACCCTTCTGGGGTGATCTTATTATTAGTCGTGCTATCATAAAGTGAGGGAGGGACCCCTCCGAGCGCGCCGGCCCATTTTAGTTGCATAGTAATAAAAATATGCAGCGTCTTAGGCGCTCCTCCGTAAAAAACCCACTATTAATAATACCTTATCCAAAATGAAATATAATCCATCATACCTTAAACCATCGCAACACAGGAGTTGGAACCCCGACAACTTTGCACTCCAGTGACACTGTGCCTTGCTCTGTGAGCAGAGCTCGCAGTTCCTCCACGAATTCCGGACGCTTATACGCTTTTGGCACTGAAATATTTGAAATCAGAATATTCAATAACACATCGCCTAATCCTAAAACCAATGTCTCCGCCTTTGTGGAAATTTAATTAGGGACACACCAATATATGCCATGGGAAGCGAAATTCATCAGACTTAAAAAAATTTGAAATATTAGACAGGACATTAGATTTGGGCGCAGTATATTGGCGTAAAAATCAATTTCCACTTTTACTAGAGTATTTCGGAAAGTCCTCCTTTTTTTAACTCAGTGCAATAATTAATGTCAATGGTAAATGGAGTAAGAAATTTAAAATGTATGGAGTCTACATCAATAATCGATTAACAAAACCCCCCTTTTTCTGTCTAGAGAATCAATGATTTACATCGAGTCAGGAATTTAATTTTGATCCACTGCAGTGCCGTTTTGGCGGCAAGCCGGAATAATAGTTCCTCAGATAACAACATCCAAGGTTCATACTATGTTATGACAATCTATAAACCGAGCAACATAAGGCGTGTGCGTCACTCGTGTCACCGTTTGATTGAGGACAACGGCGCTAGCGAGCGACAACGCAGTGTGAACATCGTGCTTTACCAGCGTTCGACATGTGTATATGTAAACGGTGTGCCTGATGAGTGAACCCCTTCACCCTCTGATGTGTGAATCGATTCACGCATAGTAGTCACAGAGTACCGAACCGTTACTGTAACATTTTTGTGCTAGGCAAATCGCGAATCGTATTGGTTTTGGTCCCTACTCTGAGGCGTCAGACCGTACGCAGTCCAACGTGTTTGTTGTTTTCTAACTACGGTAGTCCGAGAGAGTGTTGCTGAAGATGCGTGTCAGTTGTCGTGACGCGATCCCCATGTGTAAAACGCGAGGTAGATCTTAGTCGCTTTATGCTATAACCTAAACGTGTATGTTCGTACCTAAGACGTTGAGATGTGCGGAGCAGCTGGCGCGGCCGCCTGTGTTCTCCGCCGTGCACGTCCAACGGCCCGCGTCATCCACGCTGACAGTCGCGATGTCTGCGCACCAGAAGTTGCCGTCTCGCACCAGCGCGATCCGCTCCGCTTCCAACAGACGTCGCTCATTGCGATACCAAGTCACCTGCAAAGAAAAATAAATATACTTCTACATAATAATTCAAAAGAAAAATTAACAGAAGAGAAGATCATATGGTGACCATCCCCCTGTCGCGTACCTCGTGTGCTACCGATACCCATAGACAACACTATCTCTCTCTCTAAATTCCGTTACTTTAGTTACTAAATACAATTTATAGATATAATAATTTATTAATAAGATAAAAAAATATCATCTACCGCCTTGGCCACTGTTGGACAAACTAATATTTTCTGTCCAGTATCTAGTAATACTTGTATAATACACATAGAGCGAGAGGCGACTTTGTGTTAAACTAAATAAGCATGTAGGCAATATATACTAATAGTGTAAAGCTGAAGAGTTTGTTTGTTTGAACGCGCTAATCTCAGGGATTGCTGAAGTAAAAAAATATATAGGCTCTATATATATATATATATATATATATATATATATATATAGCCTCGGAATAGTATCGGAGTTACGCGGATGAAACCGCGGGGTGATGCTAGTGATTATATAACGTTGAATGTGAATAACATGTTCCTGAGATTACTTAGTTAAACACAAAACACAAAGTCGCCTGTCACCCTATGTACATTTAACACTTCCATCTTTCTTTTGATAGATAAAAATTATCAGACACATCAATCATAAATCAAAATTGATCTTTGCATCAATAGAATCAATATTTGAAGAGCTTCTTCTTCTTACATATAACTTAGTCCCCAGAAGGTGTCTGTCCGTATGTAATCCATGTCCTCAAAATCTACTGAACGGATTTTCATGCGTATTTCTTATATAGAACTTAGTCCCCAGAAGTGTCTGCACGTATGTGATCTACTTTCTCCGAATCTACTGAGCGGATCTTCATGCGTTTTTCTTCTAATTAACTTAGTCCCCAGAAGTGTTTGTGACGTATGTCATCTATTTTCTCAGAGTCTACTGAGCGGATTTTCATGCGTTTTTCTTATATATAACTTAGTCCCCAAAAGTGTCTGCACGTATGTGATCTACTTTCTCAGAATCTACTGAGCGGATCTTCATGCGTTTTTCTTATAATT
>JAFELO010000254.1:0-24904 GCA_017140195.1 Eumaeus atala | reverse complement strand
CGTATGTGATCTATTTTCTCAGAGTCTACTGAACGGATCTTCATACGGTTTTCGCCCTCGAATAGAGGGATTCCCGTGGAGGGTTTTAATGTATAATTTGGCCTCTGTTACTCACGAGCGAAGTCGTGGTGAGTCTATATCATAATAATTAAGTACGGGGTACACCATTCTGAAACCGCACAAGTAACACTACCTTACGATATGATACGCTTGACATAATTTTGCGTATTATTCAACGGCGTGAAGTTAACGCTTCAGCGCTGCGAGTGCTATAAAGGTATTTTATACGAGGCGTCTGCCTCGGCTTCACACCAATATTTCACAGAATAAGGCAAACATTTATTGATCTACAAAAATCATAAATTTTAATTTCGGCCTCGTAAACATTACCATACGATACCACATGACAAATAATTCAATTTATGTCAGACCGCCGGTCGCGACAGCTACTTGTCAACAATTTCAGCAGCTGCGATATAAGTATGCACTATGATATTTCTTCACACTTTGGACGTTATTGAAGTTTTCCTCATGATCTATAACGATTTGGAAAATGGTTAATAGCCTTTGCTCATGATGGACAATCTTGTATTATAATGGTAAAAGAATTTTTCAAATCGGTCCAGTAGTTTCAGAGAATATTCAACGCAAACAAACAAAAAAAATGTTTCCATTTTATAACATTAGTATAGAAGTATATTTCTGTCTATATCTATACATTAATGATTGCACCCACGCTACGCCGTGGGATGTTATTTACTTCTTTATGAAATAGAAACGAACGAGGAACCACTTAAAATTCAAACCATATAAAGTAATTTGTGCTCAATTAGCACAAATTCCTTAGATATTGGCTAATTATTTTCAATTATCAAAGGAAATTTCCAGATTTTTGGCACAGCTTAGGCGCTACAAAATACATCAAAACATCGCTGGAATATAATCGGAGCGTAGTGTTAAAAGCTTAATGACTCAAACATTTTTAGGAAATAGTGTTTCGAGAATAAAAATATCTTTCGAAATTATAAAAAAAAAAGATATTTATTCGTAAATAAAATGAATAGTTTATTGTTAATAACAAAGTATTTTGTTTAATATATAGAATAATTTATTATAAAATATTTAGAATACTTTATTATAAAGACAAAAGATTATAGATATGAACTGCTGATTCTAAACCAACTGTATTTTGGAGGCTGTCAATAATAATATCATCCTTTTTTTAAATATACATGTATGGCATACATTTAAGTACTGTCTTCTAATGATACTTCGATTTTATGTAACTGTGTGTGTATCTCATTACAGAAAGTCAGCGCTGGTTCAGTACATTTATACAATAATTGTCTAGTGACGTCACTCCTAACAAATCAGAATACACACGCGTATAGAATTATATTTTAATTCACATTATCATGCATACATCATTGAATGATTGAACGGTTCGAATAATTCGAAGGAGGTACCCCTAGTCTAATTGATAGTAAAATTAAGAAGGACATTTAATGCACCCTACCAGCGCAAGCCAAATTAATAAATTAAGGTAGTGAGCAAAGTGAAGGTAAGAAATAAATCTCTCTAAATTACACAGTTTGAGTTTAATGAATTGCTTGGAACAAGCAAGGCACGATGTTCACTTTATATTCTATAATATTCAGTGACATATATTGAGCACAAGCCAGTCTTCGAATTATTTAATTTGAGTACATTTGTCTTCATTTGATTAACCAGTTCAGCGCAGTTTTTCCATTACAGACACATAAAATAAAAAATAAAAAAGCGTGTGTGTACTTATGTACACACGTTAAGTTAATTTATATTTACTAAGTTATCTCTTTGGCGTAACAAAATAATTTCTTTTTTTTTAACTCTATCTTTCGTCTTATTCTACGTTTGTAGAAAAAACGACACTGTTAGTATTTTTTTTTTTTCATAGAAAAAAGCTATTTAACACATTGAAAGTATAATATAAAAAAGTTTATAGTTCTACTCTGGTAACTTTTTGAAAAACTAAAATGTTAACTATAGCTAGCTTCAACGTGTCGGTATATCGTGACGGTGTGCGCGCACATCCTCAAAATTTACTCTCATAATTTTTCTCTCGCGCGCCAAAAGAAGTATAACTTCAAAAATTAAAAACCCAATATTAATAAAAGCTCAACACTCACCCTGCACTCGGTAGAGCTGACGATCTCAACGAGAAATCTCGTCCGTGTACCGACTTTGACGGTAAGATCTTGCAAACGTCTCAGAAATGTCGGCGGATCGTCTCCTATCGGCATATCCTCCGGGGACACGTCGAGTCGTACCCGGGTCGTATCCTTGCCGGCAGCATTGCTCGCCTAAAACGTGTAAAAAATGTTAGGACACAATCAAATGGATGGTATATCACTACCAAGTTTTGGATTGGGTAGATGAACCCAAGATACTTTGTGGGCGTTGGTGATCACTTGCTTATAATTGACCCAATTGCTCGTTTACCTCCTTTGCTATAAAAATGCACCAAGCATCATCCCAGGATACGTAAAACATTAATTTCTTTATAGAATCCTCTTTTTGAATTCATTTCTCAAATTCACATATTTATTTGTATGTAATGTAACGTACCTCTCGCTCACATGATACCTGCATAAAAGTAATTATTATAATGTCGTGTTCGCATGGTTTGTGAGTAGCCGGTGAACAATTGGAAAGGGGTGGTGGAGAGCAATGCAGTCTGCCTATGTTTATGTTAACCACGCCAGTGGTCACCAAATGCTTGTTGGTCCACTTATGCTATAAAAAACGTAATAGGGGCTGCCGTAAGCCGATGGAAGTGAAACTATCTTAAATTGTTGTACGAAAACACGAAACAGACACGCGGTAGCGCGTGTGCTACGTACAGCATATGCGCTGACGCCTAAGCGCTTTCCTTGTCTAAGAAATTTTCACTTAATTTTCGAAAAGCGGCCGACTACAGGCGGCTATTGCATTTGCTATAACAGTTCAGCGCATTAGCAAATACTTTGTTGTCTTCTAGTTTAGGGAGACGACAGGCGGACAGGCACCAATATTAAGAAAATATGGATGAAAAAAGATGGGACCGGATATAGCGGATTTTTATGGGCATACCCTGTAGAGATCACTTTTGATACCAGGAAAACTGTCCCTCTCTCCACTCTAGTCAGGCTGTGCACGCACAGTTCCAATGAAATTTGTAGATAGGGATAGCTCTATTTACTTGCAGGGTGTAGACACCGCTGTCATCAGTCTTTGTAGCGGATATCGTGAGATGAACGCCTCGAGAATCTTCCGACGAAGTGAACCGCTCGTCGAGGGCCGCTCCCGCGTGTCTCCTGTCAATAACAAAAAAATGAGTTGCGTCACATTGTAATACCGACCCCTAGACACATGACACCATGGAGTAGCCATGCTGGTTGAGACCCTAGTCTAAGCGACATCATAGGACGGATCACTCAATATAATGGAACTCAAATAATTAATGTCGACAGACTTTAATTGCCTGAGAATCTTTAGGGTCTTATTTGGGGCCCCTTCCGGTCAGCCCGTGGCACATTGCTAATTTCTTATCCCATTGTTATTCCACTGCAAACTTATATATAAAAATTAGAATCAAAAATAAACTATCAGTGACTTCGACGTGTAGAACTCCTCACGACGTTTTCTTCAGACGCAAGTCTGTCTATACTAATGTTAATAAACCCAGAGTTTATTTGATTGAAGGCGCTAACCTCAGGAGCCGGAGGTCTGATTTACATTTTTTACCGAGTAATATTATATTATAGCCTGAAGCTATACGACAAATACTAAATATCTGATTAGGCCGGTGAAGCTAGGGGCTATGTTATTTTCAAATACATATGGAGTTGCGTGCATGGGGCTGGGCTAGAACGCGTAACTATCCGCAATTGAAATATCTCCCCGCTGAGCGTCCGCGGCTACACGTCACGACTCACATAGAGCTATAAAAATACTCCATTTCTCATGTAAACAGAGTCAGGCGCCAGGTATTTTTAACATATGAATCAACATACACACATTTTTGTAAATCTAATATCTTTATAAATCTTAATTTAATTCTCTATTAACTATTACATTAAAACTACTTTTACGGATTTTATCGCGGTTTATTAAATTATTTATGTAGCCCGACGTTTCAGAAGCTTTATAGTAACCATGGTCACCCGTGGGTGGACCCGTGACCATGGTTGCTGTAAAGCATAGATAACTTAACATAAATAAATTTAAACATAAATAATTTAATAAACTGCGTTAAAATCGGTAAAACAAGTTTTATTAAGACATTTTTATTAAACTAATCTTAATTAAAATTGTATTATAGTTAAAATACGGAAGAGAATCACACTATATAAATCTCACGAATGTTGGTAGATTTACATTGTTGTCCCGACAGACGTTGACCTGTCATAATACAAGGATGTATTGTCATGAAATGTTACGTGTCGGTGATTTTGATGAAAACTATTCGTATGTAAATTGAGATTTTTGAACCGTATTTAAATGTTTTCCCGTGCCGTTATTCTAACGTATTCCTACATACAAACCTTGCCATAGCGAACGCCAAAATAAAATTATTGTCATATTCTATATTTAGTAGTTATTCTAAAGTTATGGGATTACAAACATTTGGGTCGTTTCATTTTTATTTACATAGATTCTATTTTAAATAATTTTTGTTCATTTCATTTTACTAAGAAAGTGAATATATCAAAGCTGGATTCATCTAGCGCGGGACCTGTAGCAAATTCGATCTCGGTGACATTGACATGCCCTTATTATAAAAATTAATGTCACAGAGACAGTTGTCAAACCCGCAGGCCATATACACTGACGGGGGCAGGCACTGACACAGATATCACACGCACACACTCATGGGAGAGTAACAATCAGTGACAGAGTGTTTGGTGAAGTTGGAGGGTGGAGACTAGATTCAGGACACGATGTGCTGTTCTGCCGGGAATACGATCTCTGCGCAGTTAAAGCGAGTAGCAGGAGATGGGCCGCCTTAGCATTTATTGAGGCCGCGTGGACGAATAAACCGGACCGGGCCGATGTGATGATGATTCATGCTATAATGAACTTTATGAGCCGATGTGTTTCGTAGGGGCACCATATTTTGTCACCCGTGCCAAAAGGTAATTATTTTACTAACACGCATTAGTGAATTATTAGTTTCCCATGTTTAATAGTAACCTTACAGTGTTAGTGTTAGATAGTCGATATAACTCTACCACATGAACGCTTCGTAATATCTACTTTTAGGAGGGGCCTCTAAATTTGTAGTCAATTTGCCACATTAGTCCATAAAGGGCTAAACGAAACTTTAACTTATAATTAAAATACTCAAAAGATAGACTAACATACTTTTCTTAAGTATTATTAATGTATTACCACCACCTTGAGGGATTTATAATATTTAAGATAGTTAAAACATCACAAATGAAATAATACTACAATTTTATATAAGATAATCTCGGAACATATTCATGTAAAATGTTGGCCAGACGGGAGAGATCATTTGGCTTGCAGTGTCCAAAAGTTATCAGATTGTATTTAAAGCCAAACTTCTCAGGAAGTCCTAACTTCACTAATATAACACCTAAACTCAAAATATGTGGCAGGATAACGTAGTAACGAAACGGCAGATTCGTTAATAGAATATAACTATACAACAGAAGATTCATAAAGCAAATAATTATCTCACCTTACGATTTGTGACGGTTGCAGCAGTTTGTCTGGCTAGACACCCTGAAGTATGTCTTGCTTACAAATATAGTAAACTCCACCAAATTCACTTCATGATATCGACAAAAACTCGCAAGGCTAAAAGTCAAAGATCCTGGCGAGTCACAGTCAAAATCTAGTATGTAAAATGTATATACCAAATTATTTTTTGCGTATTCGAATGAGAATCGAGTACTGAATACGCTCTGTGACTTTGTAGTATCTTGAAAATCCTGTACTACCTGCGACTTCGTCAACATAAAAAAGTTACGCGATTGACGACATGATTTTCATACAAACTTTCACGAAATAAACACGGAATACTATATATATATATATATATATATTATAGTTTTGCCGGTGCATAAACGTAGGCGATATGCGCGCTGCGGTTTTACTTTTGACCAAAACAACGTGATTTATTGGATATAGTCTGTCTTGGCTTACACATAAAGATATTAGAGAAAACTGACCAACAGTGACACATAAATTGTGCCATTTTGAAAGTAGGTATTCATACGGTTTTAATCATTACTTGACAGGTTAATTATTGGTCACAAAGAGTAATACACTTTTTTTGTTTTAAAAAAACTCTACAATTGTAATTCAATAAATTTCAACAAATTAGATTACGTCTGCAATAGTTCCTCAGTTATTCTATAAAAATCATTTTTGCACATCAACACATACGTAATAACGCTTTTCACTTGTGCAAAACCAACTTCTGATAATTCTGAACAAAATTGTCAAAGTCATCAGTGGTGTAGCTTCTAATATTTCGCCGTCTATAGTTTACATAATAAACAAACAAACAAAGACCCGTTGATTTTTATAGGCTCCATATCTCTACCACTAATTTTTTTACACATTTAATGTAGACGTTCGAAATGTTTCTATCCCGTGACAGTTGTCCTGGTTAGTTACGATCTACGGGTGACAAGCACATACAGCTTCCTGGTTTTTGTCAAACACACCAATCACTTTTTACGAATCTACTAATATATCTAGGTAATTAATACCCTAACAGACATAAAATGATCCACCTTTACTTCCCATTGGCACAATGGGAAGTAAAGTTGGACCATTTTAGGCGCCAAGTTTGGTTGAGATTTGTCCTTCGATCTAGTAAGAGCTAGAGGTCTTAGAGTGATGAATGCTGAGTATATTAGTACGCTATAGTTTCCAAAACACTTTAAAAGAAACAAATTAATAAAATAAGTGCTGTTAAGTTAACAAAAATCTTTTTCTATGTTTGACGTATCCAGATTTTGGAGCCACCTATTCCATTGTCGTGCCTCTATTTATAAAATTGTAATTTATACCACAAATTCAAATGAACATCCGTCGAGTAGTGTCCTATATTTTCTCGTCAATGCGTGATGGATCCGACACCGGGTTACGCAAATCTGTGTAGTGACTTTAAATATAGATGATGTAAGTCTCGGTGATGAATGGAAACAGTTGGCAAAAGTTCGATTGGATCATATAAATACTTTTTGACTATCGTAAAAAATAAATAGGTCTAAGGCTGATTTTAGTATCACGCCGACGGCACGCGCACCGTCAGCGCTGATGGCCGAGATATATGAACTTATAGGAAGCGTTTTTTGGTGACTGATAACCAAAAAACGCTTCCTATAAGCTCATATATCTCGGCCATCAGCGCTGACGGTGCGCGTGCCGTCGGCGTGAGACTAAAATCAGCCTAAGGCGCCAATTGCTCAGTACAACGTAATTTGTCCATCTTTCCGTCTTATTTATTTGTTATACTCCAGTTCAAATAAATGCTGTGTTCAATGTACGCATAATAATATCATATAAATAATGCATATTTAAGAGGCAGTGCCTTGCCGTGTTGCAGTCGAATTGGGCGGGTACAACGGAAGTACCTCTCACTGACATGTAACCCTAACGTGTAATACGCCGCCGTAAATTGACAGCTGTTCGTGATTCGTGCTGTCTGTAGATAACCAGTGGCCCATTGGAAGGAAGGAGTAAAGGAGTGCCCTCTTTCTGCGTCTGTATAACGATAGTCATTAAGTGGATCGTGCTCGTTTGTCCCCCTATAATATAAAAGTACAAGTCATTGATGTTATTCGTAATAAATTTGATTTGACTATTAGGCGTGACAAGGTCAATAATTTACACTAGAAGTTACTTAATCTCAAATTCCTGCTGACTGTATATTTTCGGATGAACGGATGAATTGCCCTTCTAATATCTAAATATAATAATTTTAATTCAAAATGGAATCGAAGTGTAGCAGAAAGCCGGTCGGAACTCCAGGTTTTTATAAGTATTTTTTTTTTTTACAACTTTTAACAATAATTTGCTACATTCGCAAAAACACCCGCAGTTTCTTTTGCCCATAAAACTATATCTTCAATACAACATATCAGAGTGGATAAGTGTGTGAGGGATGTGTGATTTTTTGATGACGACTAAAACCGATGTACAACAAGAGAGAAAGCATTGGACACGTCGCTAGCACTCCCGCGGTATTGTAGAGACTTCATGTTGGATTGTTTCACATTGTACTGGACAAAGTAAAGAAATATTTTCATTAATGTTAAGTGCCGTGACCTTGCCTGCTACTTGTAACATTCGCAACAAAGCGCCAGTCCCTGAATTTCTTCCTCTAAATATAATCATTGTGAAACCAATGCCGCGGCCAAATGCGTTACCTAATTACTTAAATAGATTGGACCAGTAAACATTTACAACATCTTAGAGAGTAGTAGAGGTAGAAAGAAAATAAATTCAAAAATCTATCTACAAAGGTATCGAAGGTTTATGAAATGTTTAATTTCTTTTGTAAATACACGTACATAAAACACATACCTAAACTTTACTAATAATATAAAGCTGAAGATACGGTTTGTTTGCACACGCTTATCTCCGAAACTACTAGTCCGAATTGGTGCATAGTATATGGTTACATGCATAATGTTTGACACTACTTTGATTGATTTGACCTATGGCACGGCCGGGGATACCTCCCCGGTGTACCCCTCTCGCTCATATAATACCACTGTAAAGTGACATCTTCAGTATCACGTTTCGTGCTTGTGAGAAGCCGGTAGCCCATGGAGGGGAAGAGAGCAACGCATCGGCATAGTAATTGCGTGGATGTTCATGGGCGTCGGTAGTCGTATCAATGCTCCAATTTCTCTTTTGCCTCCCTATTCTATTAAAAAAAACAAATCTTCGTTCGTTTTCATTAAATCTACGTTTGAATTTTCGATATTACTGAAACTTATTAGAGGCGATGAAGTGATTAACTGTGTTTAATGTACACCAAAATTAGGAAGTTTATGTTGGCCCGTCTCTAGCGCGACCTAGTAATGGCGGCTTTGTGATCATTTTTCCGCGTACAGCATTTATTAATAACGCAAAACAAATAAGTCGTGCATCTAGGTCGAGCGCACAGGAACTGTTCGTACGTCAATGAAACGGGCGCATTTCATTTGTGGAATGCATTATACAAGGGGTATTGCACGCCAAATTTCAGTTTTAAATCAACTATGAGGTTATATTTGAGACATATTTATTGTCTTGGTGGGTATCGAGGCTACTCTCACCAAAACTCACGTTGGGCAGAGTTGGGGTTAGCCAAATATCACGTAATTTTTTTCCACGAAAATAATTGGAAAAACAATCGCACCACAAAACCTGTGTGTGGGTACAACCGTGTGGATAACAAACCACCGCGTTGTAATTGAATCAGTGCCTATATTGCGGACCTCACGAACTATACGTCGAAGGTCGAGCTAAGGAGTTAATTTATTAAGCTTCTGTATACGATCCACAAAAGTTCGCGAGAAAATTTTCAGTATATTATTTGTCCCACCGTTATTCACGAACGAAGCTCGGTCGGATCGCTAGTATAGACACAAGCCGATGTATTTTGTATGTAAAACCGCTTCTAGGTGTAATTGACAGTAGAAACACTAGTTCTTGTCATACGTAGTACGTTGAATGTTTGGCTTCAAAAGACATTTGCGCAAGAATCGCGAACTGCTTGGAAACATGCCAAATCGCATCAAACAATGTATATTTTATTCACTAAATCAAATTTTATACACCAAAGGATTGAAGCGCCAAACTATATAACATGGCATTATAATAGTTAATAACTGGTTAACATTTAATTTTCCCAGACAGGAATGCCCCGACTAGCTTCTAGCTTGGATTTTATCTACATTTATAAGTAATACTCAAATATATAAATACTCAAAAGAATATCATTTTCAGGATTCCGTCGCTAAATGAAAAGAAACCGAACACTTTTAGTTTCGTCACCTCTGCCTGTCTATGTATATGGCATAGACGTTTTACTCGGTGATTATGGGTTTATATGTTTCAAATTGAACGCTTTTTGAAATTGTGTAGTATTTTTTTTTTAATAAAAAATTACTAAACACACAATACAGTGCGTAGAGCACTCCACACCTGTAACAGAGGCATGAAAAAATAAAGAACCTTCTACAGGCTAGTGTAGCTAATTAATTTTTTTTAAGCATTTTCATTTTAAGCAAATAATTTAAAACATCAAATTATTAACTTATCAAATTATATTTTAACAAACTCACGACTTAGTCAGCGTAGAATGGTTTTATTTTCATACAGACTTGAATTCCCTGTTAAAGTCCTTACTAACAGTGTCTCCTCCAAGTTTTGTCAAAATCTGTCCAGTTGTTTAGTTGTTATTTTATATATTGTAGGGGGGCAAACGTTCAATCGGAACCTTTTTACGACTACCCCATATATAGTTATACGCCCAATAACATCCACATAATCATTTTGCCGATGCGTTCCCCACCGGAGACGACCACTCACAAACCGTACAAAACGCGACACCGAAGATATTACTTTACGGCAGCATCAAGCGAGCGAGAGGTACCTC
The DNA here is from genome assembly GCA_017140195.1 of Eumaeus atala. Lineage (NCBI taxonomy): Eukaryota > Metazoa > Arthropoda > Insecta > Lepidoptera > Lycaenidae > Eumaeus > Eumaeus atala. Next base: position 14,253 of record JAFELO010000254.1, on the reverse strand, counting down.
CATACTACATACAAAGTATCGGGCCGAACGTGATAGTTTACTTATTGAAATATTTCAATATTCAAGAAAATTGAAAAAAACGTATACCTATGAAAACTATATAAATAAATACAACAAATATTCATAGACGATGTAAACACGCATTTATGTTACATGCGGAGGAGTGTAATTCGAATGAGAAGGAGTGGTAAGACAAAACGTAAACATGGAATTATCAACATACCGCGTCATACCTGTACAGTGCCCCCATTGGCTCCGATTCACAATATTCCTGCATTAATTAGGAAAATTAAGTGATCTATAGTAAGGTTTTTATAGTGATTCGTACCACTATCTGGGTTTATTGAGGAAGGTTAGAGATGTAATTAATATGAAACTTTTGTGTGGTACCTATGAGTGAAGTGTCGAACAGCTTATCGTCGCTTACCTGTAACATGTACCTTTGAAAATTGTCTATAATATGACACATCTTCAAGCTATTTCCCTAGTGGAGATAATTCAGTGCCAGGTCTCACATTTTTACATTATTTTTAATTTTAATCTATCTATACTAATGTTATAAAGAAGAATGCAGAAATTCTTAACAACTCGCAGTCGCGACAGACGTTGCTCTGTAAAAATTTAATTTGTTGTCATTTAATCCAGGGCATTAAATCATCATTACCATTAATTTATAATTTTTATACTTTTGTAAATCATTATTTTTTTTCCACCTTTCGTGAATTATTCATGCGAGGCAGTGACGGACTCCTAGTACATAATGAAAAACAAAATCACAAAAAGTTGTATGTGTCTGTGTGATCGTTTTTTTTTTAATGGACGGATTTACATGCGATTTTCACAAATAGTAAGAGCGGTTCCCGAGGAAGTTTGTTAATGCAGGAATCCGATAATGTTATTCACGGGCGAAGCTGGGGCGGAACGTTAGTTAAAGTTAAAATAACATAAACCAAAAATAAAATGACATAAAAAGTTAGTAGCAATTTCTACAATCGATTTCTTTTATAAAGATATTTGCCCTGTCGATTGCTGCTGATTACAAAATGAACCATTGCAGAAAACCCAAACGAAAAGATTACCTACTGGGTTTAATAAGGGAATCGGGATTTGATTTAGATAATGGTAAAACCAAAAAAGTGTAACTTAAATAAAAAGTATACTCTTTATACTATTTCCACAAATTTTGTGGAAACAGTATAAAGAGTACATTTTTATTTAAGTTATAATATGAATTCCCATCAAGAAGTGACGATACACTCCTTCAACCATACCAAAAAAGCGTTATTAGTAATTTATTATTTAATAATATAGAGCTGAAAAGTCTGTTTCTTTGTTTGAACGCCCATCCTCTGGATTAATTAATTATTTCTAACAACAGTCCGAGTCTGACTCGGTCTACTTTGATATTACGCCCCGTGCCTTGCTAAGTACTATTAGCCGCCAATCCTGTGCCTGAATTCTTACCGTCCCATCAAAATAGGAAATAGAGAGAGTGTGCATGTGTCTGCGTATACCGTTGGCACTAGATACTAATCTTCAAAGATAGCCATTAACCACCGTAGTCTAAATTTAATTAAGGGTGCATTAATAAAAATATTTTTCGACAACAATTTACAAATGTATACCTAGATACTAAGAAGATCACATTTAAAGCTTTAACCAATACCATTACCAACAAGAGAACAGCTTTCATCGCAGATAAATCTTTTAAGAAGACCGCGAAGCAAAATGTTTTAGTAGTCTTACTCTATATAATCGAAACGAAAAGTAATAAAGTAATGATTGCAATCGTTTCATGTGGTTTATTTTGTACCACAGACAGTGGTAACTGAGCAATCAATTGCCAGAAACGACTTCCTGCTTAATGCATTGAAAGATTTACGAATCAATAATTTAAACTTTTTTTTTAGAGATATAGGCAAAAAAACATACGTATCTAAATTTTAACTCAGTTTAAACGGATATATTTATTTTAAATTTTGTACATTTATTACGATACGGTTGTAGTCGTGTCGCGTCAGTCCATGGACTTGAAACTTGTCAATGCTAACTTTACAAATGGTATATTGGCCATTACAGTGTCAATGCGGTACACATTTACAACACACGTGTTACATGACATCGTAATGATTGAAGCTATTTTGACAGTTTTCGGAGTACTTTCAGTAAGTTTAGCAGCGAAGTGGACAACAATTTCTAAAAGTGGGAACCCATAACGACCTGTGCTGTACACTTAAATTGTTTCGTACTAAGGTGTTATATTTTTACGTTAATAAATCACTATATTTGTCTTTATATGTACCTACTCAGCGAATATTCTTATTATTTTAATAAATTGTGGTCGACCGCCTTTTATCTCATTGAAAGAGACATGTGTACATACAGCAGTAGAACGATAAATGTTGGTAATGATAATGACATCCAACTTTGGCGACAAAAAATATCATAGGCGTAAAAAAAACTTCAAAGCTTTTTATACGGAAATCCTACAAGTTAGGAAAAGGTTGATGCAAAGGATTCCTTTACCTTTCTATTTAATTTAACAGTTATTTTTTATTGACCTACGCCACTTGATAGGAAGGGATTAGAAGCGACTAACCACGCCTTTCGTACAGCAGGACTTGCAGATTCGTTATCTAGACACTGTCTCCCTCCCTCCTCTTTCTACTTGATTCATCCGAAAAAGAGTTCCTCTTGTGGGCGTGCCGGCCTAATGCGGCTACAATGCAGCAAACGAACACACGAAAATTACCGACAAATAGAAGATACGGAATGATTATCAGAATAAAAATATATATTTAGTAATAAAAAATGCAAAGAAAACTGTTATGTGCACCTTTCGTAAATAACAATGAGTTACATAATAGAACAGAAAACACATTAAAAAATCTTCATAATTTAGTTATATAACAAAACAGATCATAAGCACATAAGTTTGTTATAACAATTTAAAAATAAATTATTTTATAGCCTTCAAATAACTCAGAATATGTTGCCAGCTGTTATATTTAAACTATCTATGAAGAATTTAACTTTTGTTTCAATTTGAATTCTCGCAACGGCTTGTAGGCACCTCCGAGCATGTTCCTTGAATTGTAACAACATAAATCTTTAAGCATAAGAAGAGATATAACGAAAATAGCTTAACATGGAATCAATTTTCAATAACCAACCCTAGTTACAGGGATTAATCTTTTACGACCGTCCAAGACCTCTTAAAATTAAGGGCTGCCAACTAGAGATACAAAATTGACACGACAATATTAATGACTGTGTATTATTAGTGGGCCGATTTTTTATCGGTTTAGCATAGTCGCAATTTTATAGCACACAAAATTTCGCAACGGCATTTTTATTTATTACCACTACACGGCATAGCTGAACATGTTTTGAATCTAAGGGACCACTACGCTGGAAACAAGCACTGATCACTGATCACTACGTACGGACAGGGAGGAAACAGACGCAGCACCCAGGGCACACCGTGAATCTCTTGGCCGATGACGAGAACCACCCACAAATACCTGGTGTAAATCGAGGAGCTCGATCTCACGACGGGTTTCCCTGCTGCATCACCTTTGCAACAATTGCTGCCCATGACGGGAGCGCATGTCGTTTCGAATCGAGTTCGCGATGGCCAGGCGCGGACTGCGCCGTTCAAGATATTTTCGTAGAAGCGACGCTAGCGCCTCAAATTTCGATTGTTTACGACTTAACTTTACGAGAAGTGTGGAAATCCCGGATCGACGATTTGAGAGCGACACAAGCTAAACATTGCGCATTTTCATTTCCGTGCATTAGAAGCGCACCTACATAGTAATTGCATTTTGTATCATGACTGAAGTATAGGCTCGATTTCACTTCACAAGTGTTCTGCAATTACTATTTTATATTAGTAGTTAGTTCCTAATGTGAATATATATCAAAAATAATAAATTATGTTCAAATCGTATAGTTGGACCGTATAGTTGTATAGTTGATCGAAAGCTTACTAGCTTTATTTCGATCGATAATAGGTACTAGCACACACTATCAACTTTTATAACAAACAGAGATCTCCAACAGATGGCGGGAGTACGAAAGTAAGAAATCATAGATCACACTTCTGTGGTTTGTAAAGTGTACGTGTTATAGTTTGCGACTTATCTCATAGATGGAGCTTCTTTATCAATACTCACTGATGGTCTCATATTTATTTTCGGGGTGTAAAACGTAAACTATGTCTGACATCATTCCAACACCCAACACACCTATCGCACAAGGTGACTTGTAATGCTATTCCTAAAACATTTGACTTGACTATAATTTAATTCTGAAAATTCTCTACGTTATAGTGTGGGCATGAAAATTATCACCATAAAATAGTTCAATTCAAAATGTTAATTACACATATGAATAAATGAAAAATTTAGTAATTTAAATGTGACGGAAAATTCGCCTTCAGGCTATGTTTATTTTGCTTTCAGCCCGTCCAATATTATGCTTTTCATAGTCCAGAAATTGTGATAATCTATGAGAGTTGGGATCAGATGAAACGTTTCCACCTATTAAAATAAAAAAAAATGTTTATAATTCAAGGTTATAAGTCAACACACTAGAAACAGTAGGTTATAATATCTAGTTCCGGTAGTAACCCACTATAGTCAGATTATAGGAAATACCAAATATATTTGTTTTTGTGGAAATAAATGAGGATCAAACATACAAATGTAAGAGCGGTCAGGTGTCAGCTAAGACAGTACAACTTATATTATATATATATATATATTGTGGTCATCCGCATTTAAAACCGTAAGAAAATAGATTTTTTATTTTACAAGGTCTACAGTTACATTAGAACATTAAGGGTCTGTTTTGCCACCTTCAAATCAAGTTCTCATGAGCCAATTGCGGAAATAAGTATCATCATATTATATTGAATTGCTAACTTTGGTTCCACAGGTTTCAAATAGAAGAAACTGTCAAATTATGTACCTATCTTAATTCGTGGTCGAGCAGCGTTTATAAGCGACTTGTATGTTTATAGTTTCCAAAAGAAAACTCTTGCGTTGCGTTCTTTAATGTAGCTGATTATATAATATAGTTTTATGTAAAAAGTAAATTTTCAATATTTTCTTTTTAGAAATTATAAATTTACAATTGAAAATATAACAAATGGTAAATAATTGAGGATTATAACTATTTTATAATTTATTTACAAATATACCTTCAAGCCAATGATTACGATACAAAAATAATCAATTTCCAAACTTTTTTACTTTTTATTTTGCGACGTCAGTTCAGATGTCAAATTTAGTTAACCATTAAAAATCTGATGCATTTGGGTGACAATTAGAGCTAGGTATAAGGTATTATACCCAGCTAGTGCCAGTAGTGTTGCATTCTACAGAGCTAATTAATACCCTATACCTGCACAAAGTGTTCTAAATTTGTCAAAAACACTGGACCGACTCTTAAATAGCTATAGAATAATTCATAAAATCGTATCCTCATTATGTATTATTGATGTAGATAACCGTTTTCATCACACTCATTACAGTTTTTTTAATTCTCTGTTTATTTAGGGACCTTTGTCACATGAGTTGATTACGACGGTCCCATCGTAACCTAAACTTAATATTACACCACCATAACAACCTCATCTTAACCTATAACTAAACCATATCCTGCCTGCCTCCGACACTGGAGTACCCAACATGCTTTGGAAACCACCCATAACGTAATCTGGTAAATTACGTAATCCTAGTAATATTTGTTCTATTACATTTTATCTATCTTTAATATCATTTATTGCTATGATTTTTCTTTTTCTGTTAGTTTCGGGATCTAGTGACTATTACTTTTCTTTTATTTTTGTTATTCTTTCACGCTAAACCTACTAATCGTGCATGAGCCCGTGATTGCGCAGAACAATTTAAACTACGTGACCTTGTTACAGGCAACGTATGTACGTGAGGGGGTCAGAATGGCATTGGCTGCAATCGACGAATTCCTGCACCAGCCTAGCCCCCAGCGACTTTTATGTCTCTACGGCTGATGGATTGAAACATCAGAACTACCAATGAAAGTGAGATCATGGTCACTGTAGAGACATATTTGAAGAATCGAGACATTTTATTTAAATGAATGAATGAATGTCATGTGTAGTCTCTTTGGAGATTACGTTGAAAAATAAAGAATCCATCCGTTTCACGTGTGGTTATTATATCTTAAATACTATTATATGATAAATAGAGAAAAATGCATACATTTTATTAAGAATAAATTTAATGAGCTAAACTTAAAAACCTATTTCAAGTTAAACAACAAAATCACACACAGTCACACATATTTTGACGTCAGACCCCTAATAATCTGACAGAGTGAACGGAGCGCCCCATATCAGAATCCTTACATACCTTTTTTTTTGTTGACGCGGGGAAACGCATTTACGCGCCTTCACTGGCCCTGGGTGGGGTCCAGTGGTGTGTGGGGCTCGCGGTACATTATATAGTGCCGTATACCCACAAAAACCACCGCGAGTGCCACCAGTGCCGCCTTTGATGAGGTGCCCCCAAAACAACAAATCGTCAGACCGACGCCACCTCCACAGATGGAGTTATCCCGCACCACAGGACAACACTTTGGGACAGTGCAATGGGGTGAGGTTCCCATCCTCGCCCCTTGCCCCGTGCGCAAATGCGCCGCCACTTTTTGCTCTTTTGTCCCCTCTTCTTATAAGAGGGGACAGGATCCATACATACCTGCCTTGCACCTAAGAAACAATTCATGAGTTTCAATGATCAGAGCTACCTTGTATATTTTATTTCCTATATTTCATTACCTATACAATACCTCACCTACCACCAATTTGACCGTGTCCTTTAGTTGTCTTGTAGTTAGCATTACTACTAGATTACTTCTTGTACACGAAAACGACCTGGACTACAGGCTAGACTTAGTTTTCAGTATACAACACGTGTGCGGTGAAAGCCAGGGTGCGTTAAGGTTCACTTAATCTTGGGCTGTATCTTGGCCAGCATATCAGGGGGCGTCATGAACAAATACTACCTTTGCATTCAACCCCTATTGCCCTTCGCGCTGCTGGCAATAATTCCCTAATTAGATAACGATAATAGGTCATGGTAATAATAGAAAAGTGATCTGTATACAATATACATAATACTCATCCAACCCACTTAAATTTATGGTTGATCTTAGGTTCGGAGCATATAAATAACAGAAACTGATAACGTAGTTGTCTCACCGAATCTACATTTTTACCTCTTCGAGAAAAGTTTCAAAATTACTCGCGGCTGAATGGCTCTGGTTTCAGCCGACATAGCTGCCCTTTTAATATAAGTAGTATTTTGGACGACCGACTGGCTCAGTTGATAACGTGGCGGTTAGACCGCGTGTTATGCAAGACCGCGGGTTCAATCCCGACTATGTTGTTGTTAGGCCTCACATGTGAAATTGCGCTTTTCGTATTGGCCAATTTAATCACGAATTTCCCCTCTTTGTTAGGGAATTCCAAATTCTAATTTGTACAGCTATTTACTTATGTATCTGTACTTAGATGACCGTCATTCATTAGTTTTTTTCTGTTTGTGTCACTCATTTTACAAAATGGAAACTAAAAATATCACATTATTTACGAGTACGAGTTCCGCCGTAGCACTAGTGCTGCGGAAACAACTCGAAGGGTGAATAATGTATATGGTGGTCGTGTTACAAAGGAATACATAGTTCGTTTTTGGTTTCAACGTTTTGGTTCTGGAACAGTCGACCTACAGTACAAGCCCCGTGGAGGGCCTAAGATCCAAGTTGATAATGAAGAGTTGCTATTGTGGAAGAGGATCCATCGCAAGCCACGTCCGAGCTAGCGGCAGGCTACGAAGTTAGAGATGAAACTGTACAAATTCACTTGAAGCAAATTTGTAAGATTAAAAGCTCACGAAATGACTGAAGCAACCCGGCAAACGCTCGTCGACTGTCGCGTTACATTACTAAACCGGCACAATAATGAAGGTATTTTAAACCGAATCATTCACTACCTGTGCTGAAACATGGATTCTTTACGATAATCGGAAGCGTCCAGTCCACCACAATCCTGTCCTGGCTAGCCAGCCAAATCCTGCCCCAAACGAAAATTTGCCTCAAAAAAGTTACTTGTAAGAGAGTCGGTATTATTCATTACAGTTTTTCTAATCTCGCTATACTATTACGGATGATGACTATAGTCAGCAATTGCAAACCATGATGGAAAAGTTAAACAACTTAGGCTGGTCAATCGCTCCATGCCCCTGCTGCTTCACGACAACGTTAGACCACACACTGAGCAACTGACGGCTACCAAATTAGAATTGGAAAGACTAAGGCATCCTGCGTACTCCTCGGACCTTGCTCCAACAGATTAGCATTTTTTCCACAATTTGGATAACTTCTTGCAAGGGAAAAAAATTAAACTTCGATCCAAATCGCCTTCAAAGGTTTTATTGATTCTCGTCCAACTAGTTTTTTAGCAAAGGGATTAACGAACTACCTATGAGATGGCAAAAGTGCAAAGAAACCCTATGAGGTGGCAGAAGAAATAATTGGAGAATACTAATGTAGACAACTTATCGCTCAACATTCGACGAGATCAATTTTCTTTAGATTCTGGAAAAATCCTATCAGAGTGACATCGACTTACACCATATCTCCGTAGACTTCAATCAAGCATCTGACAGTGAAAGCCGAAAGGAAATAGTAAATAACATGCTGGAATATTAAACGAGTAAGTTAGCCAGGCTAGTAGGCGCTTCTAAGAGGTACTCTAAATTCTTTGCTTCTCGTACAAAATCACGTTTATGACCCTTTTGAACATCGCTCCGGACTAAGCCAAAGCGATACTCTATCATCGTGATTGGATTAATGAAGTTTAACACTAGTCATGCAGATGACATTGTAATTACTAGCCGATCTCAAAACACCATGATCCAGACATTACACCCCAAAAAATGAAGCGGCCAAAAATTGCCCGGCAATGAATGCAAGCTAAAACAACCTTTCTTTTGTTGACGCGGGGAAACGCATTGACGCGCCTTTACTTGCACTGGGTGGGATCCAGTGGTATGTGGGACTCGCGGCACATGATAGTGCCGAATACCCACAAAAACCTCCGCAAGTGCCATCAGTCCTGGAACAACAAATCATCAGGGCACCTCGGCCGCTAGTCAGCCCCGTAAAGGACCAACTCCACCTCCACAGATGGTATTGCCCCGCACTACAGGACGACCCCACCGACTTTGGGACAGTGCAATGGTGTGAGGTTCCCAACCTCGCCCCTTGCCCCGTGCGGAAGAGCGCCTCATCCTGTTGTTCTTTGGTCCCCTCTTCTTTTAAGAGGGGTGAAAAAATCCACCTTTGTTCAATTTGCTTCGTCTGTGTTCACCCCATGCTACTAAGCCCCACCGCTACGACAAGGCTTGGTCCGTGGCGGGAAAGCTAAAACAACCTTGTCACTATCAGTCAATCCAGAGTACATACCTACCAGGGATGTTTAGGATACTATTAGTAGTCTTATTGTAATAAGTAACATCGAGTAAACTTACGACTTCAATACGTTATGCACAAGGTTCAAATATTAAACCGTAACACCAGTGGCGGGTGAAGAGTCAAAGAGTAAGGATCTCTAGTCCCTCCAGAAGCATCTAAGTCATCCTATTTCTCATTGAAGAACATAGATGCTTTTGTTGTATTTCCTAAATGTCCTTGATGAAACCGGATATTGCCCTTGAAGAAAGCTCCCCACAAGACCCTGTGGGTGATTTTGTTAGCGGGCTAATATTACTCAATGGCCCTTATCTATTTATCACTTAATTGCTTAGGTAATTGCCATTTTATCAGGACAGGATCTTGGGCTTAAGCCAAAGGATTTGTAAAGGCGAATTGCGGTGCTTTTATTATTTTATTTTTTCTAAGACCGAAGTCCCTACTTCGGACGGAAACATCTGCCACCAGGTGTAATTAGTTGCCTTCCAGGTAACCAATTGTCTTGTGATTTTTAGAGCTGATTCATTGGAACTGTGTTCTGTTTACAAGTAGGCTGGCGTACGTGGACCCAAATATGCACACGGACCAGACCAGCATAATGCACTTTTTCTTCATGCCAACACTAACAGCTCCCAGTGTCAAGATACTGCTGAAATATCAGAAACCATATATTTCTTCTATGACCCCAAAATCCGTCTTACATAGCTTTGCCACGCAAACCGATGAAGCTGTATTGGGCTTATCTTCGCTTCCACAGCATAAATTCGGGTCCGAAAAAAAAAGAAAAAAAAATGGTTTTCGTGCATTGCATACAATTTTCATTGTTGTAAGTCAATGCCTATATTTAATATATAATATGGCATGTAAAGAATTAAAACGCCAACGACAGATAATAGATTCAGACTCAAAACAAAATCATTTTATTCGTTTTAAAGAATGTCATGTAATCCAGCGCCGCTCACACTTTTGTCTAATTTTGTGTTTAATTAGTCAACACATTCCACTGTGTCGGTCGAACATTTGGTGTTACGTCCCATATGCTCGAAATCCAAACAAGTGATCGTCTATAACAGTGAATAAAGAGCAAGTGTCAAATGTCGCTTAACTTCTTCCTGGTCTGTATTTATACACCGTCAACGAAAAAACAAACAACGCTTACCGGCAGGACGCAAGCGCACTGTCTGACCCATTTCTTTACAATGCACTTTATTCGTATTGCAATACGATTTTAATTACAACAGTTATGTTATTTTTTAAGTTTATTACAAATAGTTTAATAATGCCGCAAATTGAACATATGCCGCATAAACATGATAAAAATATGCACACTTTAGCATCGGTTTTTGTATGCCGCGATGTAAAACTAGAAATAGAACGTACCATTCGTAGAGAAAGGGCGGCGAACCGGATGGCAAAGGTAGGAGTATCTGGCAAACGGTCCCTGGAGCAGTTGTAACGACTCGGGGTTCGCTGGTAGGGAACGTAGGGGGTTCCATGGGCTCCAGTGCTCTCGGCACGCGCGCACCTCACAGTGTGCGCGCGCTCTCTCCCGCCCGCCGTCATTCTATAAATAATACCAAAAAATTTAACACGCGCACAACTAATTTCATATGATGCGAATATTTTGCTAATATCACCGTAGTGCAAATGTAACAGCTGATTTGTCACGTCTAAAAGCCACATAATATTACTAAGGCTCCGGTTTTAATGAGCAATTTGACATCTAATTAATCATTTAATAAACAAATCAATCAATCGAATGGAAATAACAAAAGTATTTTATTTCCATTCGATTATTGCACATAATATAACGAATTAAATAGGTTTATATATATTGTTATAAATAAATATTTATGTTTGTGTTTTATGAGTTCCGATACTGCTAATCGAATTGTAATAAAAATTGGGTAGTGTGATCTGGTTTCCCCCGTATAGGTTTCTACTTAGCCCAAAAGGTGTATTTATTTATTCTTTCATTCCGCGTACTGTACATATTGATGCGCATACACATGGTTGGAGTAGCTAGGTTCATAATTGGTTTTTACAAATTTGTTGGCTTATCCTGGTTTCAGCAATGTTACAAAAAACTAACCTACCTGTGACGCCAAGTAACTGCATCACACTTCCTCACACGATTTGTAAAATCCTTATCTTAGTATCAACATGAAATGCTAATATCAAGATTTTTCTATTCAGAAAATTTTTCTTTTCAAAAAAGGATTATTTGATCCGATCTCAACTAGGCATTGCCGGACAGGCCCAACACACCTTAGACATGTGCCCTAATGGGTTGGGCACCGTCTAGGCGTGGCAGCGTCACTGGGAGGGACGGAGCTTTCCCTCTCGAAGGTGATCTACTCAATGCCAAACAGTGGCAGGAACATTGTCAGCGTGACGATTATGTCCCAAAAGTGTTAAGTCAGAAGCGCGCAGTTCATTTTTTATAACATATAGCAATGTAGGACAAACGAGAAATCGGTATCTTTTGATAAGTACGACGTAATGGGCGCGGTTGCCCTCCTTCATCATGTCCCTGCAATGGGCCACGTGTAAATATGAAACCTCAAATGAATAGCGAAGTGATAACGTTCGAGAACAGTAAAATATGCACCTTATGTGATGTCATTCTCTCCGAGAAGGAAATACCCATTTGGATATATCGCTATATAGACGAGTGGACCATGAAGTCCACTCGTCTATATAGCGATATCCAGATGATCTGGACATAGGCCTCTTCCAATGAACGCCAAGACGACCGACCCCTGCCACTCGCATCATCCATAAACGCGGCATCCACTCCAGAACCTTACTAGTCCATGTGCCATCTGATCTTCTGAGTGTGTGACCAGCCCATTGCCATTTCAGCGAGTTTATTCGTCGCGTGATATCGGATACCTTAGTTCTCTGCCTTATGACTTCGTTACGAATTCTGTCGGACCGATAAACACCCAACGTAGCACGTTCAATAGCCCGTTAGTATACCGCAAACTTGCGGACCTTTCCCAAATTAAGAGGCCACGCTTCGGCCCCGTAGGTCATCACGGGGAGAAGACATCGGTTGAAGACCTGTCTTCAGGCTCTGCGGTATAAGCGACGTGAGAATGTGACGAAGCTTCCGGAATGCTGCCTAACCCAATAGAATCCTTCTATCGGCTTCCTTCTCGAAGTTATGTTTACCTAATTGCAATAGTTGCCTGAGGTAGACGTATTCGTCTACGACTTCGAGAATAGCACCATCGACGTCGACCGGCCTAGGGAGAACCTGTCCGTTGAACATGACCTTTGTCTTGTCCAAGTTCATCCTAAGACCAATACGATGGGAAGATTCATTTAGACTGTGCAACATTTCCTGCAAGCTCTCCAACGATTCGGCCCACACAACGATGTCAGAGGTACTGGCCGTTAATATTTATGCCGCATTCTGCCCAGTTTAAGGTCGTAAAGACGTCGTCTAAAGCATTACTGAACAGTTTCGGGGAAATGATGTCCCCCTGTGGCACTCCTCCATGCAATTTGATTGGCTTTGTTTGACTTCCCGGAATCAGAACAGACATAAAAGCAGAATCACACAATGCTTTCAGTACTTGGCGCATCTGTAGTCCATTACAGGTAAGTGCGCGTAATCGCCACGCTGAGCAGGCGGATTGGCAGTCGCAGATTAGGTTTTGGATCGGCGCCACCGCTGCCTGTCCCTGAAGCCTCCTAGATCCTAAGAGATATTGCCCTTAGACGACTTTTACGTCACCCAGAGCTTGGATTGAGGGTGGAGGTATTCTTAGGCCGCCCCCACACAACAAAGCACATGTTTTAAATTGTAATAATAAAATAGATGTTTAATATATTTATTCATCAATCCAACTACAAGTAGTTCAAGTACATTTCCGAGTGTTCATAGAGACTAGACCAAAACTTAGGCTAATCTGTGTAAATTATAGCCGTAATATAATTCATAATTATAAAATAAATAAAACAATTTTCGAGGTAAACACATTCGATTGTCTTTGAGCAGAACAGGAAATGATACATTTAAGACTTAAATTTACACAATTTTCATTGAAACGATATTGATTGAACGTTTGTGATTGTGTATATATTTTTTATTTATCTATTAAAAACAAACTATGATAATTATAGGGAAACTATGAAATCAATATCATTCCAAGACCCCTACTTATTGGACTAAATCTAATATTCCACATATTTATTACAAGATACTTCGCATATATCTGGACACCGAACACTGAGCCCAACGCAATGACAATAACACAGAAGTAACATCGTCGATAGTACTTTAGTAAATAACATTCATGTCGGACAGTTGAAAATTTTCAAGTAAAACAAGAAAGGTGAATTGTAATCCCAATTCTTCCCGATAACAATAATGCCAACTGTACTCGTGCCTGAGTCTTTACCGAACGCTCCCTTGATTCCTACACCACAAACCATGATCCGGTGATCATTACTCAAAGGCGCTCCGGGACCCTTCAGTTGTGTAATTGAAGGGTGAGAATTTATGTAAAGCTCACTTATTTATCACCCACAAAGCTTAAGTTTTGCCATGTACTTAGTTTCGCTCAGCAAGTTCTTGTACTATTCTCTTGTAAACATCAATTGTCTGAAACGTCATTAATTTCTTGCATTTCTGGTATGATTTTGGTTGTAAAAACTAAAATCTTTTCGGGCCAACATTTCCGTTACCTTGCACAAAATAATACTTAGGTAGATACACTCATAGTT
>JAFELO010000253.1:794411-807645 GCA_017140195.1 Eumaeus atala | reverse complement strand
TCATACAGCACGGCTATCATTTTATGAAATTGTCATGTGAGCCAGAGGTACCTGCCCGGTGCCGGCCGCATTTCTCCGCAGTGCATGGCTCTACCTCTTACTAAAATTTATGTTTCAGCATTACACACACAGTTCTCATGTATACTCACATAGCAAATAAATCTAGCTACTCTCTGCTCCCTTGAAAGGAACCATGCATTCCTTTATATTTTAAAGTATAAGAGAACAAAAGAGAAGTAAGTTACCTCTGGTGATAACCAACAGCCATATCTATAGCCGCCTACCATCCACTGATCCACCAGAAACATACGCACAACACACGGCAGCAAGACGAACCCAACCACACGTCAAACATCAATATCCGCCGTTCAAGCTGTGGCAGGGTGTATATCAATTCATACATACACACGCTCGAAAACATTACTGTCCTTTTGATAGAGTTGAGTCAAAGTAAAGAGAAAACCATAGACAATTATTATCTAATCCTTCAATGTTTAGGAACGTGTTCGAATATTCTTTTACCTTTTATACAGGTTAACACGGGTTGCCTCTTTCTTAGTCCATAATCCGGTAATTTTATCAGACGTAAGTCCTCGGGAACGAGCATTGACACGTAGGAGACTTTGTCTTTCCTCGTGTTCCATTTTAGGTGCAAATTTGGTTTAGCATAATAGATGTATGATACTAGATTATATACATGTACATTGAATTAACTGTGCTCCGCTTCACTTCAAAACTTTCCATCTACCTGCCCGACCAGTACAAGTATTTCAAGTTTGTGCGGCTTCCCCGGGATATGTGTTTATTAAGAGAGTGTCATGCTGAATTACACCCGAGTACGTACCCGTACCATGAGGTGCCTCTCACTTAATTGATACTGACTAAATGTGACACGTATGCTGTAACAACCTCAGCATATCCGTGGTGAGAATGGCTATGGGCATCAGTAGACACTAAAGTGCTCCAATTTCTCGTTTTCCCTGATAATATAAAAAAACATGTGAGTTCTATGGTACCTCATTTGTTTTAACTTTATTATGAAACTCTGGTATCATTAATCCTGGCGTCAGTCATGCTATGACTAAAACTATCAGATATTTAAATAGTCTATCCAACACAGAAATGTTTTTTCAATTCGGGTCTGTAGTTTATGCGATTAGCGCGTTCAAGGAATGAAGCAGACTATTCAGCTTTAGATTATTAGTGTAAATATTCCTTACTACATCTGAATAATAATTATTTGTATGAAAATAAACGTATATACTTTTAAAAATACACAGTCGGCCAGATGCTCTGCGCGACCAGTGGGCGCAGGCCATTGCGTCATTGGCAGTATAAACGTAAACAAATGACAGGCCACGTCGCGGTCGCTGTCGGCAGGGACAATACCAAAAATCCATTTATCACCAGTGGCTTTCATCCATTTTGCTGTGCGTAACTAATAAAAACACCATTCATGTGCGATTCGGACTTAAATTGGATCAACAGACAAACTAACGTTAGCGGTTTTTATATAAAGTAACTACTGATGATGGTGATGAGGTTTTGACTAGTCATCAGCAAAGGTTGATTTTGTAAACGCCACAAGTCTCACCTTTATTCTCATAAAATTATGAACTGCATTAGGTGTTGTCCCCTAAAGTGGAATTTCGCATTACTAAAGTATAATTTCACAAGTCATTATAATATAATTATTGTGGAGGGGAGTGTGATGTTGTTATACGGTGTTTGTGGCTTTTAAACACATTTGCGACGTCTATTAACATCTGATTAATTACATCTAGTCAAGGGTGTCTCCCCTTGAATGACTCGTGAAATTGTATTTTCATCCCCCAATTGAATATAAAATACTTTGCTTAAGCCAAAATTACGTAAGGAAAATATACTTTGTATTATGTGTGATACGGTTTAAATTTTAACGTGACAAACGACTTACGTTTGACACCTCTAGTTGGTGTGAGATGGTGTGAAGAAATAAATAAATATCGTTATCAGTTAAAATATGAGGGAAGCAAAGTATACGGATAACTAAATATAAATAAGATAATATCTTTTTGCTCTGTTTTCTCTTTCGAATTCGGTTTATTATTTTATAATAGACTTCCATAATGTTTTATGAGGATTGTGCTGGGCTTTCGGGCATAATTTATGTTGTGAACAATTGTAACGTAAGCAGGTATACAACGCGTTACGCCCGAAGGTCCTAGATTCGAATCCCGCCCAGGTCGTGGATATATAACATGTATATATGTTTTGTTTGTCTTGGACTTGTAGTCCTTAAGGTACTCACCACATGGGTAGGTTAACTTGACGTAATAAGTCCACACGTTATTTGTTATTTAATCGGTTTCTCAGAAGTTGTTAACACTCCTTTTGTAAATTTCAACTTCGGGAAACTTACATTAAAGATAGACAGGACGAAGCTTATACCGTTCCTAAAGACAAGAGTACACCAAACTTTCGCAATAAGACTTAAATTGAACTCCGCCATTACTCAATACAGCGATACAACTTAATGACTATAAATGATTCACACGAGTGACTTACGCCGACAGTAAATGTTCTCTTATTGCTTACTATAAATGTAGTTGCAGCGAAATTCGGCCAGCACGACCGGTGAGGTACTGATCTCTCTCACAAAGACAAATGTGTAAAGTGACATCTTCCTTTTTGCCTCTCTCACCGTTTGTGCGTAGCCGGTGGCACATTCGGGGAGGAGTCAAGGAGGGCAACGTATCGGTATTGTAGTTGTGCGGATATTCATGGGCGTCGGTAGACGTAATAAAGCTCCGAATGATCGTTCGTCACCCTGTGTTATAAAAAAAGGCATACGAATATACGCTACTTATGTTCCTAGATTTCCAGACTATTTTTAGCACGCTCTACAGTCCAAACGACTGGATAAATTGTTACGTCATGGGTTCGTTGAACCTAATGACATTTATTCTGCCGTCGCAATTGTAAAGGGCGCAACTAACATTTTGCAAATGTTGAGAAAGTGGAGATTAAAATATTTTTTGAGTTTTGTTAAAAAAGAACATGTTTAAAATGTTTTTTTTTCGAAATTGTGTGCATGTTAAAAGTTGTGTGTGTTTGGTATGTATACTACGATAGTCAAATTATATTTTTAATTTTAATAGATGTACATAAAATTATCATATTCCTTTTTACCTTAACATAAAAATTAGCATTAAAATAGTAATATTACGTTTAAAAGGCCCATATAACCAATATGCCTCTTCAATGTAAAATTTTGGGTAAGAATTAATTTAAAAAAAAGAGTTAGTTTTTAATATTTATATTTTATATTTTTATGGTGTGTGTTTTATTGTGCCCCTGAATATTTTGTATCTAGTAGGCTGATAAATATAATTATGTTAGAAATAAAACAAGTTAGTTACAAGAAAATAACATATTTATTTTAAGAAGTATACGAAAAAAATCTTAAAAAGTACTTTTAATTATAACTTAAGTACTCAACAAAACAAAATTATATTTTTTTAAACTTTAAAATTTCTCTCAATCTCTCTTAAAAAACTAGGTAACACAACCAACCAATAACAATAGCCAACAAGGAACTTCAATATGTGTATCGAAACAGAGAAAACATAGTTTACAAATCTATTAAAACTATCATAACGATTGTTATGCATCAACTATCTAAGTAATTTAATTTTTTATCACGATCACCAATTTGAATGAACTTTTCGTTTCTAAGTGGCACAACTGACGGCGTTCCCTACATACCTTGCCCTCTTCACTGCATATACCTTCACAGACGTTTAGTCATAAAGACATAAACGCCAATGTGCTGTTTTTTATATGAAATTTGAAGGCATAGGGGTTAATAGAACGGGTATAACTGCCTATTGTGATTTTTCTTTCTACATTTTTTGCTAAAGTGTTGGTGTAAAAAAACATTATTGCCATATGGGCCCTTAATATTTAACGTACGTCAGTTATGTTCTTTCAATTAGATATGTTAAAAGTAAAAAGGTGAAATAAAAGTCACACTTCACAATAAGCCCTTTTATTGTAATGAAACTTAAAAAATGCAGTTGTGCCCTTTAAGCCTGTGCTGTCTCTGCTAGTTTTATAGCTAAAAATCCACAAAAAGTTATATAATAAAAAGGCAGACAGGCCTTTTTCCATGATTCCGAATGTATATCTAACTCAATTTATCAAAAACGTTAGTTGTGCCCTTCTTCGGTACCTGTCGCTCGCGTTTTTAGGACTAATTAATAATTAATCTTCATTACACAACTAACATGGGGTACAATAAAACATATTTCAAGCAGTTGAGGCCTATGTGCAGTAGATCTATAAAATCTATACCAATGTTATGAAGAGGAAGCATTTGATTGATTGTTTGTTTGTTTGTTTATTTGCATTGAACAGACCCTGAAACTGCTGGACCGATTTAAAAATACCATTAAAATTCCTTCGATATCATCAATGAACATAGGCTATGTAACATTTTCTGAAACGTTTTGGTGATTATGAAAGCTCCCATAATTTATCCAAAATATAAGAAAATATCAAAGTATATCCTCAGGTCCAGAAATTATTTAGAAGTAGTTCTCCTTATTGACGTTGTTTTGTAATTTATTGAATTTGTTGTCCCTGTAACGTGTAAAGTCTACGAGACCAAAGTTAACAATATTTTATATTTTTGTAAATCAATGAATTTATGACATATTTCGAGAAATATTCGTGCAAAGTCAGGACGGACTGCTGGTATAAAAATAAATATATTTCGTTCAGTTTGTCAGTTTTCGGTGAAGCATTGGAGTGGAGAAGGGTAGGCAATACGTTTACATAACAATTAAACAGATTTATATGTGTGTAGGCAACAGCCTAGCTACAGGATTTGTAAGGCAAATTGGGTTTACGTTGACTGTAAATCCTTATACAGACATATCGTTCGCGGCGCCCGGAACTTGATATATGTCGCTACAACCTTTAGCAATGCATACCGAAGTGCGTGTGCAGTGCGGCCGCATTATTTGCCTAGATCAGGAATTTGATTTTCTTTGTTTGGAGTAGCTACTACAACGAATTCCTACTGTTACACGGATTGAAAAATTTGTATCTGCCCTTATGCTATTGTTGCGTTGCCCTACCCGAATGCATCAAAATGATGATTTTAATGTAATAGTTTTCAAGTGCATGTCTGTATGCATGCGCATTTAAATTTTCTCTGTTTGAATGTCACTAGAATCTACATTATATATAATGTATCTTAGGCAGTCCGGGTTTTGTTTTCAATTGTTCCTATGTGAAGTTATTCACTTTAACACTAATATCCGGACTCTCAGGAACTAAATAAATATCAATAGCAATGCCTACCTCCCAGCACCTAGGAAATAAAATGTATTTACCTTTGTCTTTACCTTACTTCAACTACATGTTATTTAACTAAGCCTTAACTGTGTACTATAACAAGAAGTAGTAGCGTAATAATACTTTATTTTTCTTTTGATGACGAAGGGGAATGCATTTACGCATAATACCTGGGAGCCCGGGTAGACACCCAGACCTATGGACTATTGGGCTCGGCCATTGGGTAGCAATACCAACTAAACCCCTACGGGAGCCTTCAGCCACTATCAGTGGAGGATCGCGGATCTGCAGGCAATAGGACCCCTCTCCAGCGACAGGCTGACCTCGGCGAAAACGCCAGACTTCATCTCCTCGGGGACTGTCCGGCTACGCTATGACAGTCCCCACGACGCCGTGTCTTGCTGATGTGGATCGGGTTCCCATCCCGGCCCGACACGGAACACAGGGGCACTACTGAAGGCACTGCAGAATGCGACTCTTTCGTGACCCCATTCGTCGTCAACGGGGGGAGGCCGTGTCGGCAGCCTCCCCTCTCACCCGCCCGTCGGTTTCCTTCTGGGACATGACGGTCTCGCGGAAGGAAGTCGCCTGGCAGGACTCGTCGCTGCCGAGCATCGCGACGATAATGCTCGACTCCGACAACTGATGTCAGATCGTGACGCAGCGCCGCCCATCTCGGGCACACTTCGAGGGTGTGCTGGGCCGAGTCCAATATCATGACAATGAGTCGATCAGCTCCCTGTGGGCCGTCCTACACAGATACTCACCGAAGCGACCATGCCCGGTGAGCATCTGCGTCAAACGGAAGGTGAGGAAATCGCGCCTAAGGCGCATCCACCGCCCGAGGCCCAGGCGCAAGGCAGCCGTTATCTCTCTATCGTACGGCTGCCACGCCAGGTCCTCCCCCACTTCTGCATTAAAGCCACATGCCCTAACCGGCGGACCCGCAGGATCTCTTCATGCGTGGGGTTCGGCCGAGAGCCCTCCTAACCGAGATACATGAGCAGCCCTCGGCAAGAACCCCTGCCACGAGTTCCCACGGAGGATCGCCGGCTAAGGCTATCACTGGATCCCACGATACCGTACGGTACCCCCGGATCGAGCTCAGCGTATTAATACTGTTCCATAAATATTTGTTCTTTGATTTATGGCATTAATACAGTATGAGTTGCTTAGTATATGCTAAAAGTCAAAATGTCTAACCAATTTTGTTTCTTTTTCAGGTAATATAATATTTGCCTAAGAGGACATCAGTTTTGCACATGGTAACATCGGTAACCGTTTAACTTTAACTTCACAAGACCCGCTTCTTCACATGTATATTTTACAAACTACACACTTACGATTAACATAACTTTCTACATGAAGTAGAAAGTTATGTTAGTGTATAAAAGTTATGTGCGTCAGGTAGTGGTAGGCGTGTTAAAACAATGACGCCACACTCATTAATTACATTATCGAAAGCCCATAATGAACATTTGTTAAATCGTCATCCAATATCTCATAAATCTTTACGAACTATTTAATTTAACGCCCATATATAAAATAAATAATTGCACTATTAATTCGTTAAAATTTTCGGTAAGCTTCTGCATATTCATGTGCGTCCGACGCAATAAATAGCGGATAAGTTACGACTCGAATTATGTCCGTCCGCCGGTGTTTTACTGCTTTACTGAGACGTAACTGGCTGCCGGTGAGTCGAGATACGTTGAGATGGAGAGTGAGAAATGTCTTATTAACATGTGTTACATGTTTTCTTTGTTGACGGGGAAACGCATTTACGCGCCATTACCGACCTGGGTTCGGTGGCGTGTGAGGCTTACGACACATTAAACTGCTGAATATATACTAAAACCACCGCAAGTGCCATCGTTGCCGCAAATTATGAGATGCCCCGTAACTGCAAATAATCAGGGCACATCGGCCAGCCGACTGGCTAGCTTCTACCTAAGGTACCAACACCACATCAAAATAATACAGCAAATCTCAAGCGTTCGAGCCGAATCATGTGTGAAGCTCTGAACGACTTTACGTGGAGTGTGGTAACAAAGGCAGTCAATTCTAGGTGACACAATAACGTCACGGTGATGCAACTATTCTATAGGATTTCTTTGAATTTCGCAAACTGGAAGGATTTCTTTTCTTATAAATAAAATCGTTCAACAATTGATAAAAACGCATCCTATAAATGCATTAAAGTATCTTTACTTATTTTCTGGATAGGTTTTTATTAGTTACACCTAATTATACTTTGGTTCCGTATATTTCAGTTAATGTTTCTTAGTACATTAATAGTACTTTTACGAGTTTTATTGCGGTTTATTTAATTAGTTGATTATCACACATGGTCACGGCTGGACCATGATCCTGTTGTAAAGCTTCTGTAACATCGGGCTAATTGAATAATTAAATGTACCGCGCTAAAATCTGAAAAAATAGTTTTATAGTAATGAGTAACATTCGCATAAACTTAATACATCAATTAATGTTTTTCATTAAAGATATAAAACAGGATGTTTCGAGAAATTAAATGCCTAGAGAATTTATTTGAGATATACAATACAAATATCTCGCCCCACAGTCAGATTTCCAAGGAGTAATATAACTTGCGCATACCTACGGTCTATTGACAATCGAAAGCAGTTATTTTTCAGGGATAAGGCCAACTCCGAACTTCCCACCCGCTGCGCGTCGTTTATCAAAAGGTGGCTAGAATCATAAGTAAGTTGATAAGTAACCACTCATTTATCTCCACAACAAATTAAAGGGCATCATTAATATATAATAACATCCCACTTAAAAGATCTATATTCAACTTAAAATCTTATTCTACATTCTATTGATTTCTTGCAAATTGCAATCTCATCGGCCTCAACATGTATTGCTGAAAACGAAACAAATATCAGCTCCGGCAGATTACGAATTAATTTCCGCTACAAGGGAGCCGACTAAATAGCTCTGTCTACCTCACACTTTAGAGCAAAGTCTCGTCAATGGGTATAAAAGACATGCCAAAAAAAATCTATAAATTTTTGTAAACAAATTTTCTGGGTTACTCCCAATATACGAATATATTCGTAAGAAAGTTAGCGACGTTAACTTACTTTGATTAGGGTTGCAATATTCGGATTGATTTCGGCTTTTATTAACTTTGTTTTTGTTATTATTTACTTTACTCTTTAGGTATACCAATTTTATTACAAGATATTATGTTTTTATCATAAGTGTTATAAGATTAATATCAGTCTGAAATCAGTGAGTTATATAGGGCGTTATTTCCGCGCCTCATTTCTCTCTGTTCTCAATTCTCTCTGCAATGTCTACCCGTCGAAATGGGAAAACGAGGGAATATGGAATGCAGCTGATAGCTAATTCCGTAATAAAAATAGGAATATAATATATTATGACAGATAACAATCCCCGGTGTTGAAGTCGATATACTTCGCACCTGGTGAACGGTCGACCAACACTTTGTTTTCCTAAACGCGGCCTCCACTCCAGAGCCGTACAGATCCATAAATTTCTTCAACATATTTTATTCCTTCATAATTATTTTAGCGACGATTGTATTGAAGTTTCGGGTTCTTTGTATTGCACGAATTTATAAAAAAAAAATCGGAAATTTGTAAGCAACTTCATTATCCAAGAGAACATTTGATTGTTTGTATTGAATAGGCTCCATAACGACTGGAACGATTTATAAGTATACTCTACCATCACAATTGTACATTATCGCTATTAAACATAGAACATATTATAACATTTTCTAAATAGATGTATATCATGAAAACTTTGATAATAGATTTAAAAGAAAAAAAATCAAATTAAATCCTTACATAGCTTCATTATTCAGTAATTATATATGACCAAACTCATTACACATCGATATTACGGAATGCCTCTAATTGCAGTGTCCAGCGTCCAAAGTATAAGTATATCATAGTCACAATTGTTGCATTTGTTGTCAAAGAAAATGCAACAATTGTGTAAGAACGATTTTAATTATTTGTCATGCTTTAAATTAAGTACCAAAGTATAATTAGGTGTACCTATCCAGAAAACAAATAAAGAGACTTTAATCCATTTATAGGATGCATTTTTATCAATTGTTGAACGATTTTATTTATAAGAAAAGAAATCCTTCCAGTTTGCGAAATTCAAAGAAATCCCTTAGAATAGTTGCATCACCGTAACGTTATTGTGTCACCTAGAATTGGCTGCCTTTGTTACCACACTCCACGTAAAGTCGTACAAAGCTTCACACATGATTCGGCTCGGACGCTTGAGCTTTGCTGTATTATTTTGATGTGGTGTTGGTACCTTAGCTAGAAGCTAGCCAGTCGGCTGGCCGTCGATGTGCCCTGATTGTTTGCAGTTCTGGGGCATCTCATCATTTGCGGCAACGATTGCACTTGCATTGCGGTGGTTTTAGTATATTCGGCACTTTAATGTGTCGTAAGCCTCACACACTACCAAACCCAGGTCGGTAATGGCACGTAAATGCGTTTCCCCGTCAACAAAGAAAACATGTAACACATGTTAGTCAGACATTTCTTACTCTCCATCTCACCGTATCTCGACTCACCGGCAGCCAGTTACGTCTCAGTAAACCAGTAAAGCACCGGCGGACCGAAATTATTCGAGTCGTAACTTATCCGCTATTTATTGCGTCGGACGCACATGAACGTGCAGAAGCTTACCGAAAATTGTAACGAATTAAAAGTGCAATTATTTATTTTATATATGGGCGTTAAATTAAATAGTTCGTGAAGATTTATGAGATATTGGATTACGGTTTAACAAATGTTCATTATGGGATTTCGATAATGTAATTAATGAGTGTGGCGTCATTATTTTAACCCGATTACTACTACTTGACGCACATAACTTTCCTCCTACACTGATATAACTTTCTACTTCATGTAGAAAATTATGTTAATCGTAAGTGTGTAGTTTGTAAAATATACATGTGAGCGGGTCTTGTGAAGTTAAAGTTAAACGGTTACCGATGCTACCATGTGCAAAACTGACGTCCTCTTAGGCAGTGGTGCGTAAATACCAAATAATAAATTACATGAAAAAGAAACAAAATACTAGGCAACTCATACCATATTAATGTCACAAATCAAAAAACAAATACTTATAGAACAGTATTATTGCGCTGAGGTCAATCCGGGGGTACCAACTCGTGGCGGAGGTTCTTGCCGAGGGCTGCTCCAGTGTCTCGGATAGGAGGGCTCTCGGCCCGAACCACGTATAACGAGATCCTGCGGGTCCGCCGGTTAGGGCATGTGGCGTTGATGCAGAAGTGGGGGGAGGACCTGGCGTGGCAGCCGTACGATAGAGAGATAACGGCTGCCCTGCGCCCGGTCCTCGAGCGGTGGATGCGCCGTAGGCGCGAACTCTCACCTTCCGTCTGACGCAGGTGCTCACCGGGCATGGTTGCTTCGTTGAGTATCTGTGTAGGGAGCCGACGACTCGTTGTCACGATTGTGGCGCGGCGGTGGACTCTGCTCAGCACACCCCCGAGGTGTGCCCGAGATGGGCGGCGCTGCGTCACGATCTGACATCAGTGGTTGGAGGGGACATGTCAGAGTCGAGCATCATCTTCGCGATGCTCGGCAGCGATGAGTCCGACCAGGCGATGGCTTCCTTCTGCGAGACCGTCATGTCCCAGAGGGAAGTCGACGAGCGGGTGAGATAGGAGGCTGCCGACGCGGCCTCCCCCCGTCGACGACGAATGGGGACACGAAGGAGTCGCATTCTGCAGCGCCATCAGTAGTGCCCCTGTGTTCCGTGTCGCGCCGGGATGGGAACCCGATCCACATCAGCAAGACACGGTGTCGTGGGGACTGTCATAGCGTAGCCGGACAGTCCCCAAGGAGGTGAAGTCTGGCGTTTTCGCCGAGGTCAGCCTGTCGCTGGAGAGGGGTCCTGTTGCCTACAGATCTGCGACCCTCCACTAATAGCGGCTGAAGGCTCCCGTAGGGGTTTAGTTGGTATTGCTACCCAATGGCCGTGTCCAATAGTCCATAGGTCTGGGTGTCTACCCGGGCCCCCAGGTATTATGCGTAAATGCATTCCCCTTCGTCACCAAAAGAAAAAAAAGTATTATTAAGCTACTACTTCTTATTATAAGTACACAGTTAAAGCTTCGTCAAATAACATGTAGTTGAAGTAAGGTAAAGACAAAGGTAATTACATTTTATTTCCTAGGTGGTGGGAGGTAGGCATTGCTATTGATATTTATTTAGTTCCTGAGAGTCCAAATATTAGTGTTAAAGTGAATAACCTCACATAGGAACAATTGAAAACAAAACCCGGACTGCCTAAGATACATTATATATAATGAAGAAACTTGTGACATTCAAACAGAGGAAATTTAAGATCGCATATGTATGCGCATTTAAATCTTCTCTGTTGCACAAACATGCATTCGAAGACCATTACATCAAAATCATCATTTTGATGCATTTGGGTAGGGCAACACAACAATAGCATAAGATAAAAAGCATAAATTGTTGAATCCGTGTAACATTAGGAATTCGTCGTAGTAGCTACTCCAAACAAAGAAAATCAAATTCCTGAGCTAGGCAAATAAAGCGGCCGCACTGCACACGCACTTCGGTATGCATTGCTAAAGGTTGTAGCAACAT
This sequence comes from Eumaeus atala, assembly GCA_017140195.1. Lineage (NCBI taxonomy): Eukaryota > Metazoa > Arthropoda > Insecta > Lepidoptera > Lycaenidae > Eumaeus > Eumaeus atala. The sequence goes on along the minus strand of JAFELO010000253.1, from coordinate 795,643 downwards.
ATACCAGACTCCGGGCGCTGCCAGTGATATGTTTGTTTATGAGGCAATTTGGCATCGTTGACAACAGCCTACACACACACATAAATCTATGTAATTGCAAACGTATTGCCTGCCCTTCACCACTCCAATGCGTCACCGACAACTGACAAACTGTAAGAAATATATTTATTTTTATACCAGCAGTCCCTCCCGACTTCGCACGGATATTTCTCGAAATATGTCATAAATTCATTGATTTACAAAAATATTAAATTATAATAACTTCGGTCTCGTAAACTTTACACGTTACAGGGACAACAAATTCAATAAATTACAAAACATCATCAATCAGGAGAACAAGTTCTAAATAAATTTTGGATTGAGGACCTGACCTATACTTTGATATTTTCTTATATTTTGGATAAATTATGGGAGCTTTCATAATCACCAAAACGTTTCAGAAAATGTTACATAGCCTATGTTCATTGATGATATCGAAGGAATTTTAATGGTATTTTGAAATCGGTCCTGCAGTTTGCCTTTTTTTCATGATTCATCAAGGCCTGTCTGTCTTTTTTTTCATGATTCCGAATGTATTGTATGACTTTTTGTGGATTTTTAGCTACAAAACTAGCAGAGATAGCATAAGCTTAAAGGGCACAACTGCACCATTTTTTAAGTTTTATTACAATAAAAGGGCTTATTGTGAGATGTGCCTTTTATTTCACCTTTTTATTTTTAACATATCTAATTGAAAGAACATAACTGACGTACGTTAAATATTAAGGGCTCATGTGGCAAAAAGGTTTATTTTTACACCAACACCTTAGCAAAAAATGTAGAAAGAAAAGTCACAATAGGCAGTTATACCCGTTCTATTTACCCCTACGCCTTCAAATTTCATATAAAAAACAGCACATTGGCGTTTCTGCCTTTACGACTAAACGTCTGTGAAGGGATATGAAGTGAGGAGGGCAAGGTATGAGGGCGAGGTATGGCAATAAAAATTTAAATTACTTAGAAAGTTGATGCATAATAATCGTTATGATAGTTTTAATTGCTTTTGTAAACTATGTTTTCTCTGTTTCGATACACATATTGTAATTCCTTGCTGGCTGTGTTAACTGGTTTTTTAAGAGAGATTGAGAGATATTTTAAAGTTCAGAAACACATAATTTTGTTTTGTTGAGTACTTAAGTTATAACTATAATTATAATTAAGAGTACCTTTTAAGATTTTTTTCGTAAACTTCT
>JAFELO010000253.1:764049-783328 GCA_017140195.1 Eumaeus atala | reverse complement strand
CGAAACTACTGGACCGATTCAGAAAATTCTTCTACTATTACAATCGATCGAGTATCAGTAAGAACATAGGCTATATAACATTTTCTAAAAGGTTTTGATTATTATGACGTTTTGATGGATAGTGACCAAAATGTGAAAGGAAATTTCGAAATAAATCATTATGTAGCTGCAGACGATAGCTGTCGTTGTACTGTAGTAACCATCGACTTTATAACCTACCTGCAGACGTCGCATATCATAATTTCTACGTACAAACGTTTCAGATAAGTCGCTGAAGTACGCAGGGAAGGGAAGGCGTAAAAAAAAATACAGTATGACCAGCCAGCTTCTCGTGACTAGTGATGGGAAATGTAGGTTGTGCTTGTCGATAGTATAAAGTGTGGTGTTTCATGAGTGTTTACTAGTTTATAGTACAGTGCGGCCGCATAAAACTTAGATGTTTTCTTTGACTCAAATCTCTCCTGGATCAATGACATCAATCGTAAGGTTCACTTCTTTAGTTACTCTTTGAAACATCTTCAATATTCTTGCCTTTTTCAATTAAAATCTCAATTAATTACACACATAATATATATTGTGTGCTACAAATGACAATTAAAACGAAGTAGAGATACGACGTTTTTAGAATGAAAAAACGTGATAGTGTGTATCACGCTCGCAGGGTGTACCCAACACAACGGATTGTTATAGAGAAACTACGGAATTTTCCGTTTCCTCTTCAATATTATTTTTAATTCCTATGCTCCTTCCTATCTTCGTTCACGCTTTTCGCTTGCCCACTTAGACGAGACGTACTCTTCTACAGATACTACCCCACAAAACCAATGATGATTAATATGTTTTTATGTTATTAATTTATTTATTAGTTAATATTTGTAATGGCATAACATAAATAAAAAGTATAAAATTATATTCATATATATATATGACTCCATCAACTATATTTTGTAAGTGTTATTTCTAGTACAAAGTAAAGCGTTTCATTTATTTATTTAATTACTATTTTATCTCATTTTGATGTTTATACACTAATATTACAATGACGAATAGCTTGTATGTTTGTTTGAACATGAAAATAACGCACAGAACTTTGATAAAATATACCAGTTATAGATGGCATTAATCGAATAAGCCATATACCAAAGGCCTATGCATAGACTACACTGTATAGTCTATGCCATCACGCAGTGACCACATCAACCTAGTATGAGGGACATACGATTCGAACCACGACACTCTGCTAGTCCATACTTAATGTTATATAGAGAAAAATTTCACTGTTTGTTTGTTTGTTTGCATTAACTAGACTCCGAAACTATTACAACGATTTGAAACATTATCCTAGTTTATCAGTTGCGAACATAAGCTACATAATATTCTCTAAAACGTTTTGATATATGTAAAATGTAACCATGAAAATAATATCAAAATAAATACTTACACACTTTGTTCTGTTATGGATTTAATTATTCTTCATTGTCACGTGTAAATCCTACGATGCCGAAGTTCATAATTTTTATATTTATGTAAATCAATGATTTTTGCCACATTTCGTGATAAATCCGTGCGAAGCCGGGAATGACTGCTTGTGTATTTATAAATAGGATAACTTTTTATCATACCACTCTATGGCGGCATCGTTTGAGCGAGACGCACTCCCTCCCCTCCCCTCCCCCCGGTCATGCCGGCCCAATTTGGCTGCGATGCAGCATGGCACTGCCTATTACAGAATTAGTTGACAAGTGTCGGTAAAAACGACCTCGGGCTACACTATCCATACGCCTGTTTGAGACATACAAAAAGACTATTTTACACATTCACCGCAGCCAGCTATTAATTTATTACCGTAGTTGGCTATGGACAAGCACAACACTTATAACATTCCAGAGCACGAACGGCCACAATTTATCCGTGATAATAAATTAGCCGCCGCTCGCCGTAGTCAGCCGCTCCGAGGCGGTTCCCTCTGGACGCCTTTGCATTTATCAGATACTTCATTATGTTAACTTGCCGTGATTGTCACTTAAACACAGCCAAGCATGTTTCCTTGTTGTGTGGCGGTAATGCACACTCATAGTTGCATTTACTCGAATAGACGTAGGTGAATCTAGAACGAATGTTTTATCACGACGTAGTGCCATGCTGCATTGCAGCGGTACTGCCGGATTGTGCCGGATGGCTGCGACGACCGGCGAGATAGGTACTTCCCGCTCACATGACACCGTCGTAAAATGACAGGAAACACTGTCGCGTGTTGTACGTCTGGTGAGTTGCCGGCGGCTCTTTGGAGAAGAGGAGGACCCTTACAAGCTCATGTGTGTAGTTCGATTCGAAATTCAAGCTTTCACCTTATGTTTATAAATTGTAAAGCATGTATGCTCATTGATACGGAACCCCCGGTAAGCCAGTCCGACTCAGACTTGGCTGATTTTTTTACAAAATATACACGCCATTGAACTTACTTAACATGATCAGGTGAGTGTGCAAATAGGTCACTTAACCGATCCATAGGCGTAATAATATTTAAAAACCCACTAAATGTTAGTCAGGCACGCTATGAATGGTTCTGTACGTCTCACTCCTAGTAAACATTACTACGACAGACAAAAAAAATATATGTGGACTTATCACGCCACGTTAGCCCAGTCCTGTGGTAAGTACCGTAAGGACTTGTGTTGCAGGCACTAAACAACGGAAATGTATTTAATATTTTAATAAATTTAAGAAATTTTATATATTACATTTTTTGCATATACCATAACTTAGACGGAATTCGAACCCGCGACATCTGCCGTAACACACGGATTGACCGTCAGGTTATGTACTGAACCAGCCAGTCGTTATAAAAAGATATGAGTACACTGAATTATAACTATATATAATCGATGAAACTGAATAAAGTGTTTTGAACAAATGTCTTTTTATTAAAACAGAGACAAAGTGTAACACTTGGAATGTGTTTTCAAAAATAACTGTTTGTAAGTGTTAATAATAATAGCCGATAATGTTTAGATTGGCATATAACACTATTTTCCTTTCTAGTTGCCTCTTTCCTTTACGCAAAGAAACTGCAACGGCGAATTAGATACACATACACATAAAACAACAGGGTACAAACAGAAACGTAAGTGTCACGAGAATCATTCTGAAACAGGTTTAATGTTATGAAGGTGTTCTCGAGTCCCTGGTTATTATAGACGTCTCGGACTGTCACCCTCTTTGAAAATAACAATATGTAAAAAATCTTTAGTGATCAGTAGATGATAAATATCGTCGCTGCAATACTATTTATTCCCTTTATCTCACTGCCAGGGACGGAATATGTTGGAATTGTATATCAAAAGGTGTTACCCGTAAAACGTAACTTTCTTCTCTATAATGCTCTCAAACACTGGACTTCATAGAAACATAATTTACTAGTCGATTGCTATTCATTTGTGAGATACGAATGAAAAACCCTTGAATAAATTTTGAGAAAATCAATCACATACAGCTTTTTTGGACGTTGTTATATAATATGTTTAGATAACGCAAAGGACATTTAGGTACATAAAACTAAACGTACTGCTTTTTTGCAGTTAATTAAAATTGAACTGACTAAAATGTACAAGCTAAACGCTACCATGGTTTCGGTTTCCATTATTCCTATTATATATTATTATTATAGAAAGCTGCCGAATTTGCTTGTTTCAGTTGCTCAGGAACTACTGGCCCGCACTGAAGGAATAAGGTTGTGTCGAATATTCAATTTATTACAAAAGGTTATAGGCTATATGCCCTAACACTGCTAAGACCGGAGTTACACGGGCGAAACAACGGGGCGATGGCAGTTTTAAACAACCTCATAAGCTCGGAGTAGCTATATAAGGATTTACCTACACATTTCTTCACACCTCTGGTTACAGTATCGAAGTTTCACATTATCGAAACGTTTAAGAAAATGTTATATAACCAATGTTCACCATAGATGCAGGAATCTAGTGTGTCAGTCTAGTAGTTTCGGTGCCGATTCAATTCAAAGAAACAAACAATCAAATGTTCGCTCTGTATAATCTTTTTATATATAAAATTCTCGTGTCACAATGTTAGTTACCGTACTCCTCCGTACGGGCTTTACAGATTTTTACTAATTTTTAATGCACTTTCTGCTAGGTCTGAGAATCGGTTACTATCTCTTTTTTCTACCCCTAAATGATAAGGGTTGTTCACCCATCCCGGCAGAACGTTTGCCGGGATAGTTAGTAGTGTCATAGATTTAGGATGAAATTCTAATGAAATGTAAATACATCATCATTATTATCAGCCCTTATCGGTCCACAGCTGGACATAGGCCTCTCTCGAGGAACGCCTAAACGACCGATCTCCTGCTTCTCGCATCCATCCCGGACCGGCTAATAGCCAGGTCAAATCGGTGTTAGCGATCGGTAGCCTGGAGATCCTTAGCATCCCTTGTTCCACCGTTACCAGGACAAGTGGAACTACCGGGATCAAGGGACCAAATTCTACTGCTACCGTCCACTTAGGTTAATGCTCATAATTGCCACGCTGAGCAGGCGGATTGGCAATCGCATATTAGGTTACGGACCGGCGCCAGTGCTGCCTGTCGCCGATCCGATTGATATTTACGCCATCAATCGGCGCGAGCGCCGTCCGGTGCTCCCGTCTATTTCACTGACGCTATGAAACACCAAACAACCAGCTCGCTGAAGCCTCTTTGTTGTTAAGAGACTGTCCTTTGACGACTCTTACTCACTCTGGGCTTGGATTGAGGGTGAGGGTATACTTAGGCCGCCCCCACTTAGCCCAATGTAAATAAACCTTAATATATTTTAATAATGTAAACAGTATAGAGGTAAAGGATATTTTGGTACAGTGTACAGTCATAGATTCAATTCCATAGAATAATAGATAAAAGTTCACGTTCGTTGCACAGAGTTACTTAAAAACAACAGAGCTGACTGGAAATGTAATATACAAGCGTTGGCTGGGGTTTACCTTTAAAATATTGAAAAATTATTTACAGCGCAACTGGCCACATGTGTTGGTCCCCGGCGCGTGTTGACAGCTGTCTCGGTCCCCAGTAAATTATGAAGGAAACAACTGTAATATTGTTATACAAACCCAACTGCACCGACATAGAGCGACCGGACAGTCTGTTGGAGCACACCTTTTTTATAGTAACGGTGGCCAAACTAGAAATCGAACTATCGAACTTGACGACTATCGAAGCCCATAATAGACATCCGCATTATTGTTACGCATTGAATTGCAGCGAAACTGGGCCGGCGCAACCAGGGAAACACCTCTTATTCACACGACACCGCAAATTGACAATAGTTGTCACAATTGTAGTGTTAGCTGCCGCGTTTCGAGGGTTTTATGAGTGGGAGGCCCAATTGGACCTCATGACATCCATGACAGTGGTGCGGATGTCTATGGTGTCGGTAGTCATTAGCAGGCTATGATTTCACCTTAACCCCTATACTAAAAAAGGTCATAAAAAAGTCAAAAATAATTAATAACAATGTGCGTACGTACCTTAAAAAATAATCGTGTACGAACTCCTGGTTCTCATCCAGCCAAGCCTCAGTCCGCGCACACTCCGCGTCGTAGCAGGTGGGCGCGGGCACGCCGCCGCCCGCGCCCCCTGGCGGCTCCTCTATGCTCCGCAACTGTAGACCTGCAACAGCACAGACACGACGTCAGAAACAAAAGTAGTATTTTATTATTGCACACTAGCTAGAGCCCGCGGCGTCGTGCTTTGCTTATTACACTCTATGTTGTCCGGGCTTATTAGCTATAGAACAAAAAAGTTTCATTCAAATCCGTCCATTAGAACCGGAGATTAACGTGTACAAATATAACATTGAGACATTGAATTCTTTTCCTCTACTACCGTTTCCTTATCACCAGATAACGATAATTATTTTTATTTATATTTAATGTACAGAGACGCTTTTCTTCATTGTTTTATTATATGTATAGATGGGGAGGGCAGAGCGATCGACAGACGCGAATGCCGATTATTGTTGCCCTCCTTCAAAAACAGGTAGGTAGGTTATGAAACAGCTTTTTTGCATAAATACTTCTCCAGTCGCACAAAAGGTTTTTTTTTTCCAAAGGCCACATAATGATGTATTACGTAAAACAGCAGGTGTTAGTTCCTATTAAAAATATGACTATAAATATAAAGTATGCCTAGCTCAAATTCGCCTGTCTAACATGAATTTTCAGAATAATTATTTACTTTGAAACTGTGTCTGACTCGTGAAATTCCGCCATAAATATTACCAAACGTATCATATATTATGAAACATGGCTGACGCTGTTACAAACATTCTGCTAACGAATCGAACTGAATAAAATGATTGATGCGTTTTTGTGATTGATATGTTCTGATATATAAAGTATAAATCGTGTAAGTTGAAACGAACGAAATATATCGACAATCACCAGTCATCATCCATCGGCTATTAGTGTTAGATGTAGGCATTTATATTGACGTCAATTTTAATTGTCCAGTATGCCATGATTAGATTGATCGGGTGTTTTCCGAAGGTGTCAAGACTCTTCGCAACCGGCTCGTTTGTATGAAGCTATGAATGTGGAGGAGGCGAGGTTGGCATGTAAGGATCGTGATATGTGACACTCGGTTCACTCTGCCTGGCTCATTAGGGGATGCCGTGAAGATCACACATCTTCACGCCAATTTTAATTATGTAATGAATTACAGTATCCGTTTAATATTACTTTATTTTCTCCGTGTGTTTGTCTACGAACCAAATCCAAAAGTGCTGGACAAATTTATGAGAAATTAAACACATTCTTTCTGTGCTCAATGCGCATGCGAGATCAGTCAGACAAAGGAAGTACTGCTTTCGCATCTTCCTTCTCTATTCTCCAAGACGGCCAGCCAACGTCACATGACTGCCTATGACACCTCCTCTCTATCTGTATTATATCTACGGACTTTGTCCACGTTTGCTCGAAGTAGATATTTCAGGTTCACTCGTTAGTAGTTGTAATGTATATACACGTACGATTTGATGGTTTTCATAATTCAAAATATAATTGAACATCATAAAGGCCTGATCATCATGATGTCTTACTACTCCAAATTTCAAACTACACCAAGGTCTCAGTTTCTGTCAATCACAATCTAGCTCCCATTACTGGCACAGCAATTGACTAGAGTAATTAATTCGTAGACGGAATCCATAACAACTCCTTGCGGAGCACACGCCACAACATCCCATGCCAATTGAGACTAATTACATGCTGTATAATGAACACACTAAATAGTACACATGTAGTGACTGAAACATCTGTGAAATTAGTGACAATTATTAACAACCTTTACTACCATATTAGTCTATCTCTGACTTGAGAAGCATTCCCCCCCTGATAGTGTCCGTCCTGTATCGCTCCATTTGTACGCAACACTAAATCAATTAATTTTACTGTGCATTTCACTTTTCTAAAGTCAGATACACTGTAGTAAATCTCAACATTCCCAAACTACAACCATGAATGAACGAAGAAATCAGCCTATAGCCATCCATCGTTGCACGTAGGCCTCTCCATAGAGCGCTAACTATGCCGATGCTTTTTTTTTTGACGCGGGGAAACACATTTACGCACCTTCATCGGCCCTGGGTGGAATCCACTGGTGTGTGCGACTCGCTTCACATGATAGTACCGAATGATCACAAAAACCGCCGCGAGTGCTATCAGTGCCGCTCTCGGTGAGGTGCCCCGGAACAACAATCATCAGGGCAGCTCGACGGCTAGTCAGCCCCCTAAGGGACCAACTCCATCTCCACAGATGGGGCTGCCCAGCACTACAGGACAACCCCACCGATTTTGGGACAGTGCAATGGGGTGAGGTTCCCATCCTCGCTCCTTGTCCCGTGTGCAAAAGCGCCACCTCCTGTTGCTCTTAGGTCCCCTCTTCTTATAAGAGGGGTTTCGAGAGCGATTGCTCCTCCTGATCTTTAAGCCCCCTCTTCTTATAAGAGGGGTGCAAAAATCCCCCTTGGTTCCATTGGCTTCGCCTGGGTTCACCCTAAGGTACTAAGCTCCACCGCCACGACAAGGCTCGAAGTATGGTGGGGTAACTATGCCGATCCTAGGCAGCCATGCGCCACCCACAATCTTTCTTATGTTGTCATATCTCCGAGCAACAGGGCGTCCCATACTACACTTGCCCAGACGCGGTCTCCACTCAGTCACATGTCGGCTCCATCGGCCATCGGTACGTCTGGAGACATGGTCATGACTACCGTAGGTTTTGCAGAATTTCCCCGTCGTGGTTCAAGCCTTGTCGTGTCGGTGATCGTGACGGTGACCAATTGAATCGAGGGGGCTGCTCTTTGTAGCCCTGTTATAAGAAGAGAGGAGAAAAGAGGAAAAGGAGGTGGCGCTTCTGAACACGGACAAGTGGCGAGGATGGGAACCTCACCCCATTGTACCAAAACTGCACTGTCCTAAAGTTGGTAAGAATATCGTCGGTCCCTTAGGACCAGCCTTCTAGGTGCTCTGATGATTTGTTGTTCCCCTGTGTTTATTGTGGCACTACAATGTGCCGCGAACTACACACACCCCTAGCGCCATCCACGGCGGGTGAAAACGCGTAATTGCGTTTCCCCGCGTCAACAAAATGGTATTACGAAATTTTGTACGAACTTTCAAATACCTGAACAAGCGTATAATAAAAGTTAGGTAACAAAAACAGAAGCAAATGGACCTTACATTCTACTAAGTGCTTACGAGGCTGTTGCCTGTAACGACCTATTTGGCCTTAATCGCTCGCCTCAACAGATCTCGCCGAGGATTCGTTTTGTTACTACGTATTATGAAAATTGTCATTTATGTTGAAAGGCCAAATGCTACATGTCCAGGTTTACTGAGCTCAGTGCGATGTTCACATACATTTTATTACGCTTGTGGTGAGCTTCAATGTTTTACAATTTTCGCATTTGTCAAAAATCAAAAGCATTGTTTTTTACCGCCACAGAGCAGTTATGATTTTTTATACAGCTACACAAGAGCTAGGCTCATGACTGTCACCTATGGCGCTCTATGGTCCCCCTAGATCCTATGTCCAGCAGTGGACATCGTCCGGCCGATGATGAATGATGATAGCTACTGCACTATTTGATATGCTTGAATGATAGCATCTAGACTACTATATTATGACAAACAAGATCAAGAACGATATTAAGGCGATAGTATAACATTTATCAGCCAGTTTAAAACACAAACTTTCAGACTTACGAGGAATCTTTCCATCTTTATCGAAGCAAAAACAACAACTAAAATCCATTATCGTTAGAACTGGATTATGACATTGTTACAAAAATGACTTACGTAATGTTATGTGAAATGTCAAATACCGGTTTGGTTTTTAATTATTTTCAGTGTCATGTTTCTAGTTTTATATGGTAATTGTTGACAGATTATGTTTAAATGTATTATTCATTTTCCTGCGACAATCGAAAACTTTGCTTTCATTCCGGTTTTCTTTTGGCAATTGAAAGAAATAATAAGTTACTTTTATCAAGTCTGATTATAGCAAAACGTTCTGCCTGTTACTTGCAAGTTATAAGGTGCGAAACGTTTCGTTTGGTTTTTGATTTGAAAATAGGATAGAATTTAATAGATAATTCATATGACCACACCCTACTTCTTTTGAAACAAGGCTGTATTCACATTTTTTAAATAAGGCACATTGCATATCTAAAGAACTGCAGACCCTAATTGAAATATTCTTTTAGTGTTGAATAGTCCATTTATCGAGAAAGACTATCGGCTATCTAACATGACGCTACGGTCAATGAAACCGGAGGTACACGGATAAACGCGAGCTGCTAATAATAAATAAAAGTAGTGTTTCAACTAAATGAAAGTAGATATAAAAGCAGTCGAATTAAACAAACAAAATTCGGTAGAGATGGAGCTCTCAGTAACATCTTCTAATTGCGATAGACGCGCTCCAACAGTTATCTGTTCGTATGCGATCACGTTGTCGATTAGTCGTTGTAAACGTTTACTTTCACATAATTGAAGTCAACACGAGTCGCAAGCTATTAATATTTATTAAATTGAGAGTCTAATCGTTTAAAAGAGCGGACGAAAATTGACTCGAACACAAAATACCTTAGTTATTGGTGCTATAATGATGTGATCCATGATTTATAATTAAGTAAATATTTACTTCATTAAAAGAAAGTATGTGTATTTTTGTACGTTAGATACTACAAATAATAATATTAATTATAATAACGTTAGATATAAGCGTAACATTTTTCGCTACGATGGGTGCGCGTATTGCAAAAATTTACTTTCGCCATTTTTCCCTAACGCACCAAAAGGAGTAAAACTTAAAAATCTGTGAAATCTTTATTGGAAAGTCCGCCAAAAGATGTGTAGGTTAAAAAGAGAGCTACAATCGTGATGCCTATAGATAGATGTATATGTTTCATTATATTTGACTGTAGACATTCAAGTAAGGTTTAATTTTATTGTTCCAATCTTAGTAAGTAAGCACTTACTTTACTTTCAACTACAAATAAGTTACACTACTATACACTATAACAATAATATAATATATCACATCTGTGGCCTCAACACACCACGTTAGCCCAGTCTTTTGTTAAGTACGGTAAGGATTTGTGTTCCAAGTACTAGACAGCGGAAATATAATTTTTTTTTTATCATAATAGAAGTACATACACTACATATATAAGCATCTATGACCTAGCGGGCTGGCGTAACCCCCGAACTAACCGCCACGTTGCCGACTGAGCCAGCCGGCCGTCACAAAAACCTACCTCGAGAATCGTTCTATCCATTAGTAAATTCGCTTAGACGATTTCCAGTAAATCGATCATGTATGTGATGTGATGATATTATATATATAAACTAAGTTTAGGGGACGTTGTTTATAATATAGATTACCAATTTCTTGAGACAAAGCTTTAAGCGGCGGGAGGAGGGGGGGGGGGTTTATTCTGCCACGTTCGTGTTAACAACAATCTCTATCAAAAAATTAAGGACAACAACTTAAACATTTCATGAGAAATGAAGTAATAGTCAAATAACCGACTTGATGGCTGCCTCGAGGCACCCTCGTTATAGCGATGACATCCTGATAGACATCTTTAATCAACATCAGAGAGCCACTGAACGTTGATACTACAACAGATTAACGGTAGGTGGTCTTCTGACGTCATAGCATTGAGCAATATATAGTTTATTCTATACAAGCGACTTGCCCAGGCTTCCGTGTATAACAGGGTGGAGAATCGGTGGGTGAGGATACGTTCGTAAAATTTTGAGAAAATCGATCACACACAGCTTTTTTCTTATTATAAAAATTGTATAACAATGTATTGTTATTCAAGGGTAGCGGACCAAAAGAAAATGTATAACACAGAAATATTGGTAAAAGTAAGGTAAATCCTGGCCTCTACTATTGTCCGGACTTATATGTGATGGCAGAACATCACTTTGAGGATAAAGTGAGATTTGACAATTCTAAAGTTTGATGGTAATGTTTATGGGCATCGGTAGCATCATCATTTCGAATCCCGGTGGGATCGTAATCCTGTACCTAAACCCAGTGTAAAATTTAATAGAAATAGATATAAAGTATTATACATTTTTAAAATGGTTATCTTTTGTAGACTTTAATACATTAAGACATTTATAAATTTTATTTAAAACTTACATGAAAAAAAATCTTAATAAAATGCGGCTTAGAAAAAGGTATTTTTCAAGTTCATCGAGACCCTTGGCTGTTACCCACGTCTTGTATTTTATGGTGATTTGTAGCCTAGTTATCCATAAAGGACATTTATAAACTAGCTGCGTCCTTTTACGAACTTAGGGGTTATGTGTAAAAGTGTGGGAAGCGTTCAAAAACAAAAAACCGCTGTCTGTTGCGGTTTCATTTATTTTCCTACACATATCAATGTTTGCGGTGTGTTTATAGTAAATTATTATGAATAATTTATTGATGGAAATGGTTTCATACTTATCTTACAACCTCTCTGTCCAAACATGGTCAGCTAACAGCGAAGGAAAGAAACGGGTGAAACAATAGAGGTAAAGCCAGGGACAAAAACGATTTCGTGATGAACTAGGAGTAATTATCGACGAACCACGACGAGATACTGGGAATGCTAAAGACGGTAATACAGGCAGAAGATGTTTTTACAATTCAAGATACTTTTCTGAAATTACAGGAGCAGATGTTAATTTGATTCAACGACTTTGTATAATTATGCAGGCTCTCTCATCGGGTGTAATGATGAATGCTGTAAAAATAGGCAGGTACGCTATGGAAACTACCTGACTTTATATTATTAATTATGAATGATATTATATGCCACCATCAGTACATAAAATGTTGATACTTGGCGAAAGTATGCAAGGCTTCCTATTGTGAACTTTCAGAAGACGCATAAGAATCCGGTAATGAAGATTACAAACGATTACGCCTACATCATGCTAGAAAGTGTTCCCATCAGCTACTAATGAAGACGTGTTTCATACTCTTCTTTATACTTCATATCCCGTATACTTCATATCAAAACGTGTAGGAGCTGGATGAGGATAGCCTACCATCTGAAAGTTAACGAAATAATAACAGATCCTGAAGCTACACAAGTTTAATAAAAGCGCACCAATAATATATTTAAAAAAAATGCTTTGATAAGCCTGACAATTATTCAATATGCGGTATAATTTTTAAATATTTTGTTATGTAAATTATTAATTTATCACTACCAATATTTATACCGCCTTACATCTTATTCGTCTTTGTTTTAGGAAATTTATAAAAAAGTTTTGTACAACTTAGGTGTTATATAGAGATAGTTCTAATAGCTCTTAAAGAAATAAAATTATATTTACATCATTTTGTAAATTGAACTTGACACAGTACATTAAAATTAATTATACAAAAGTACAGCTCATATGAAAAAAAATATTACTTTGTATTTGTGCAATAGTTATAGATTTTAGGACGAAACACACCTCGATTTTCCACAGTGCGATGGCTTAACGTTTTCTCCGCAGCACGGTGGTGCATCAACGTCAAACTCTGGTCCGTCCTTAACAGTTGAAAAATCGTAATAACACTTCTTGCATGATCCGACCGGGTATTTGATCTGAGGCATCACCTCTGCGGCTGAACATTCTTATCACTAGTCCACGAGGCAGTTAAAAACACAAGATGGCGTTTGGAAGGCAGTATAATGATTCCAAAATAGGTATATTAATAGATAAATATATAATACATCTAGTTCTTTTATAGCTTTTATTTTTACTATATTTAGATTGGCCAGCTACAGGACGTAATAAAATGTTAAAACTAACTAAACGAAAATATTCAACTTAAACATTGTATGAACGCGAGAACGTTTTAAAATTAGATTCAAATGCGGACGGCTGCCTTTATGGCGGTTCCCTTGTTCTGCAAACTCAGCATAAATTGCTTTTATGACTTTCGACGCTGACGCGACACTGACCAGCATCCTTACCGCCCATCCATTAACGTGGGGTCGGCTACAAATATCATTCAATCACTTGCCATTTTTTTTTACGCTGGCAAATAATTTACCGGCGATTGTTCATTCTAAATAAAAGAAGGAGAAGAATTAAAAATAAGGAATTGATATTGACATATCTTGCTCTCAAGTGAAGATATTTTAGCCGGTTCGTTTAGAGTTCATACAGCACAGTGATTGAATACAAATTTGAGCGAGTTTAATTTTATTGTAGAATTTTCCATCATCCAGGGGCCGTAGTTTAATATGTTATTGGCAAATAACTGCTACTAGACCATAGAAGGAAACTTGCCTTAGGCATCCGATATATCTGCTGTAGATACAAGTAACAGAACACTATTACAAAGCACTTTGCACAAACCTACCCGGGAGTGTAATTGACTTAACGTGATTTAATTGCACGCTAGCGTCGGTGTGGCGGATTGCTGTAGTGCGATTTCATGAGATTATTGCTGAGCTATATTTTCCTCGCGACTTTGCTCGCGTAAACTTTAGGGCATATTTTTTAAAGTTAGCTCAATTTCCGCACAGCGTCTCAAGAGTATACCAGCTATGTATAACTATTACTATTTACTACTGTCTCGTGGTTTAGTTTCGTCCAGTCAACACCACTTAAAAGTCCTTGTTGCTCCGTAAAAATTACTTATATGCCCTATAAAACTACTACCAATAAGTGACTTATTATAATTACCCTAATTCCCCTATTAAAGTAGGAAGGGCCCCGTTGTTCCACTTGATCTTAAAAATAATTAACATATGGTACGTCCAGAGACTGTTTTAGTTCATCTCTTGCTGTCTGTGGGAAAAGAGGGAATTCTGTCCCCCTGTTGTTTCCTTGAACAAGAAGATAAAAAGTCCACTGCAGGAATAGGAATTTAAATACTTTGAAACATACACATACATTTACATACGACGCAGTTGGGTAATAAGTAGTATTTTACAGACGCTTTACTAAACTATCAATGTATAAAGATGGCAGCCAAACCTCTCGGCGAACACTCGTAAAATTGGGAATGTTTTACGTGCCATAGCTTTTGTCCAACATTAGAAAGGGAATTGTATTCCAGAATTTATATTTAGAACATGATTTGCTTCTTACGCAGTATACTTAAAGACTAGCAGTCCGACCCCGCTTCGCACATGTGGCAAAAATGATAGATTTACAAAAATATAAATCCATGGTAATGATGATTCTATAGTGATATATATTTGTAATGCATATGATATCAAAATTTACTCACATTTGACACTTTTGAATACATTTATTTATTTGTCATAAGAGGTAGTTGAACTACCGGTAATCCTCTGAATGGCATCAGAACTGGGTTTTCGGGGCACCTCTCGTTTACGTAATACCACCTTAGAAGTGGTGATTGTGCTGCCGCGTTCCGTACGGTTTCTGAGTATCCATTGGGGGGATAGAGTGAAGGAGGAACACGCAAATATCTGACTACTACTGACGCTTTGAACATCCGCATGTAAACATGACACATGTCCGAAGATGGCGCCAATAGTTCGATTTTCCCGTAATACACTGTTAATGTATAGCTTCTCACTCCATTGCTGGACATGTATCCGTGAAAGTCAGCTCGTTTGATCCCCTGCCGCTCGTATCATCGTCGGCAAAAGAATACTCAAATGAAATTACTTCATACTTTTAATTATAAAAATACTATAAACTCATATTGTAGCGCCAATTAAAAGTTAAATATAGTGCTCCCTGGGAACTGCGCGGCCTTATGTGAGTTTATTACCTGGCTTTCAATAAAAACTAAAGTTATCATCAAGTATTAATATACTTATAATTATCGTCATTATCACCACATGTCGGTTACAGTAGAAGACGAGCATCCATCGCTATATTCTACACTTGTACTTGTTGTAACACAGAGTCCCCAGAAGCTATCAGTCTGTACGTGATTGATTTTCTCAAAAGGTACTAAAGAATTGATACAGTTTTCACCTATAGATGGAGCTATTTCCGAGAATTCTTTTAGTATATTATTTGATAGTTATTTACAGGCGATACCGAGGCACTAGTGATATATACTTAGGATGGCACGTGGCATGTGGCACGTGGCATGTCAGGGCCTAAGGCAGATGTATATTACCGGACCTAAGCCAACTCACATATCATGGGCAAAAATACTAAAACTTTTGATGTTATATTGTGCTATATGATGACTACCGCTGTGAACACCACAATTAACAAGGCCAATGAAACGAATACCTCCAACTTGTGTCTGTCTCCAATGAGCCACTGGCTACTCACAAACCGCACGAAACGCCGAGTCATTTGACCCAGAGGTTTTCCGCTGTCGTACTTTGGACTACCGGCTGGAGTATTTTGGACTACCGGCTGGATCAGTTGGTAACGTGGCGGTTAGTCCGCGTGTTACACCCGAGGTCGCGGGTTCGAATCACGCCTAAGTCATGGATGTATTTCTATAATAAAAATCTTAAATAATAATTAATAATTAGTGATTTTTATCACTAATATATTTCCGTTGTCTAGTACTTGTAACACAAGTCCTTACGGTACATACGACAGGACTAGGCCAACGTAGTGTGATAAGTCCACAGATAAAAAAAAATAAGAATAATATAAATTTGTACCTAGGATTGACATTCCCTTTGAACTTTGAGCCAAACGCACGAGATTAGCGATGATTATAGCCAACATTAGAACTAAAATGGAGTGTTTAGACTTTAGAGCGCGGAAGCACATTACGCGGTTAGCTAATTTAGCTCCGCGTCTGTAATGACGTGTCATTCTCTCATCACGCCCGGTAATTTGTTCGCCAACTTTAAATTGCTTGCGGAGAGGAAACTTGAGGTTATCGAATATCAAATTAAATTGAAATTCAAATTGAAATGTTATTGGGACTTGTACCGTGAACTAAACTATTTTGGCTGGGAACAACTCTATAAGTATGATTGCCATTCTTATATTGTTTCCATCAAATATCCATATCTATAATGTTATAATTATGCTCAAAAGTTTTTATTCGTTAGTTTGAACGCGCTTATCTATGGAACTACAAGTCGGATTTGCCGCAAACATATTTTTGTATATGATTGCTGCACTCATGAGAATGTGAGTGTCGTGTTTTTGATCCGTTGTACTCCATGTTATCTGGGTCATGGTAGTGCCCTGCCATGTCGAGCAAAAAAGAGCAGTACGCCTGTACCATCCTTTCCTCGAATTAATATTCAGTAAGATTTCACTTTTAATCATTTCTTAAAATGTAATTGTCTGTAATTTCGATTAAATTATCAAACAGGATTCGGATAAGAGAAGGCATAATATTTGCATATCTTTGGCCATTTCGATCTGCGATAAGAAATTACGATTGTACCTTAGACAACACGACCGAAATGAAACTTCTTTAGCTACGCGGAACGTAATTGGCTATGAGTGAAAGTGCGAAAAAAAAGGTATGTTTGCATCTCTCTCTCTCATTTTCTATCTTCATTAACTTATATCTCCCTCACAACTTCCTATGGCATCGTCACCGTGACGCTTTCATCACGCATTCACCAGCTTGTTTCCTTATAATACTGCGTATAGATGTTGTATTCAAAAGTACTTTACGAGAAACTTTGAGCCATTTACATTATTTTATATAATCAACATGACCGAACAGGCACAAAAGTTTTATAATTCAATTATTCAATGTACGACGGGCATAAGAGTAACGGGCATGTCGGCCGCGCCGCAAAGAGAACGTTGGACATTGCGTCGAGGCTTTACTCAATTATTGAGAATTCATTTACTTCCGACACTTGAATAACGAATCTACCGTACAACCCCGTATATTGTTAGGTAGATTCGTTATATCACAAGACATATAATAGACTGCGTCCAATGGTATACAAACATACCATTGGACGCAGGCCCACGTCGCGGCAGCAACTTTAGCTGCCGCGCGTGAATTGCCCCCTCGCTGGAGGGGGAACTGTTCCCCTCGGCCACGGTAAAATAGTTACTTTAATCTGTCTTTCTATCGACCACAATCTCAACAAGACCGTCGCCCTTCGTGTATTATATTAACAGATGAAGCTTCCGTCAGCATAGAGCAAAAAAAATTGGGTGTTAAATTATCCATTTCCTCTCAATATATTTAAGGGGGAACACAGCGAGCTAACTTAAGAGATATTAAGATTCTTTTTTATATTTTGAAGTAATACTTTTAACGCTCGCCTGATTTAGGGAGTAAGCTGGTGAACGGGTGACTAGAGCGTTCCAAAAACAGGGCCAACGGAAGTTGAATTGGAGATACAAGTTAGTGAAGACAAAAAGAGAGAGTCACTTTTCGTAGATTAGTGTATGGGCAAGAGGAATGTAAGCTCACATTTTCTTGCTAACCTCCTTCTCATATAGCCAGTCACGTTATTCTGCAGCATATAGAGGTTACTCTGCCGTCGAGTTTCTTTTATCCTGGTTTAGTAAAATAATACCGTACGATATTTAATTTCATTATATTCTAGGAGTCCCTTTAGGCTTCACACAGATGTTACTCAAAATATAGCAAACATTCATTGATTTACAAAAATGCAAAATTTTCGGTCTCTTAAACCTTACACGTTACCTACCATGACAACAAATTGTCTTTATGACAGAACAACGTCTGACACGACTGCTAGATTCAATCATTGCTGCTAGCAAAGATGCACTTTGAAACTTTTTTTACACTTTTTTATACTTTTTAGAAAAAAAAAATATAGCATATGTTTAATACAGATGATGTAATAATTCTTATACAGCCCATTCCATGCAATTAAACAAACAATCAAATGTTTCCTTTTTCTAATATTAGTATAAGTATAGAAAAAAGTATTTTTATAAGTCTAAAATTTTTTTACGTATTGTTTTCGTATATTTGAGCGAATGTTATTCCTTATTATGACCATTTTACACTCAAAGTTCAAATATGTCGAAGAATATCGATCTCTGGGCGATCAACTAGTAAGTATAATTCAATAAGTGCCTACGTGTGCAATTTACACACATTTTCAAGAAAAACGGGTGATACATCATCCGTCCTTAAAAAAAAGTTGATTACCACAATTTTCTGAACGACATGTTATTAATTGAAATGGCAATTTACATGCGCGTGTAGAACGTCACTCAGGAATTGTAGACAACATTAATTGCCATTGCAACTAATAGTTGTTCTTATAATAGCTGGTAATCGCCACTTCATACTTGTCACGAGATAGTGCCATGCTGCATTGCAGAGGAATTTTTGCCGGCACGACCGGGGAGGTACCTCTCACTCGCATAACACCGCCATGAAGCCACCTTCAGAGTTTCTTTTCTTGCGGTTTGTGAGTAGCCAGCGGCCCCTTGGGGAGGGGGAGGTTAACGTATAGGCATAGTATTATGTGAATGTTTATGGGCGTCGGTAGTCGTAAAAATGGCTCCGATTTCTCGTTTATCCCCCTATTCTATAAAAAAAGTTAAATAGTTAACCAATGCATCTTACAGTTTGACTCGACTCTTAGGCTTAGGATTTTAAGGCGAGTCGCGGCAGATATTGTAAACACTTGAATACTATGTAAACAGATAATAATAAATGAGCTCAATAAAGTTTTGTAAAACGCCACTGTCATATGACTGTAACGACGAAAACGAGTTATAGCTTATACGGCACATTGAGGTCAATAACTTTCATATCACTGTAACGACTAAAACGAGTTAT
>JAFELO010000253.1:745814-763703 GCA_017140195.1 Eumaeus atala | reverse complement strand
TAGCTTATACGGTACATTGAGGTCAATAACTTTCATATGACTGTAACGACGAAAACGAGTTATAGCTTATACGGCACATAGAGGTCAATAACTTTCATATGACTGTAACGACGACAACGAGTTATAGCTTATACGGCACATTGAGGTCAATAACTTCAAAACAAAAAGAATTATTATAATCTGTTTTGTGTGTACTTTCAGCGATTAGTGCGCAGCTAGGTACATATAAACACACATTTTTTATAGTTTAATAAGCATTCAGTCTTTCCTCTAGAAGGGACGTGCAGCGCCATGATTTGGCAGCGGCGATTGAAGGGACCGGATCCCTCACTGTTGTAGAAATTATTTTTTCGCTACTAAACATTTTATAAAAAAAAGTATATCTGTCATCTTGGACTGTTAGACTGAGGGTGTGCTCGGTGTCGAAGAAATGACACTACTTTCCTTTGCTGGACGTGGAGGACGTAATGATGGCCGACGCTATTTGCCATCACCAAATGATAATTAAATAGTTTTTTCTTTACCGCCCGGGAGACTACATTTTCGTGTCACGATGCACGAATTGTTAATTATATAAAAGGGTGAGTTCATGATTTCTTGCGGACGCCATGTTTCATATCTTATGTTTCGAAAAGTTTTTGTCAATGTTAAAATGTCTTCGTTTTCTTATATGTGCATTTTTACATGATCTGTATAGCTATTAATTTGATAGACCGTATCATTAATGTGTTAGTTTGGATAGTGTGTGAAAGTTGGATGTTAAATTCTATTCTATTATAACTGAGTAAATATATTGCCATATTGGCGATGGCCTCCTTCTGCGAGATGGGCATGTCCCAGAAGGAGGCTGCTGGACGGGCCAGAGAGGAGCGAAGACCCTATGCGCAGCTTATGCCGCCTCTTTAAGTGGAGCCAGGGCTTAGGGTGGGTTACCCGACCCCAATGCACGTCCCCAACATCGGAGGGGGCTAATCTAGGTAGTCGGATCGGTCCCTCTATTTTAGAGGAGCCCGGTCCCTTACGAGAGACTGCCCAGTCGCCGAGGTACCCTGTTGCTAACAGATCAGGGGCCCACACACCCCTCGAACCTCACTCAAGACGGTGCGTAAATGCATTTCCGCGCGAAACCAAAAAAAGACAATCACTCTTTAGACAACTCCCGAGGCCCATAGGCATCCACATTTTGGCCATGCCGACGTGTTGCCATCCTTCCATCTTCACCTCTAACGACATGGGCTACTTACAGACCTACTCATACGTGTAATTTTCCATTAATTACCACCATCGATTGATACCTATTCATTTCTCGACGCATTCTTCTTTCAGAAGAGAACAGAATCCACGGCCTTTTGAAGACAATAGAAGCCCATAAACATCGAAACACTCACAAAAGCTAGCCATTATAACAAACTAGCGGAGTTTCGCTAAGGAACTTCGCTCCTGTTAATAATAGCCTCATGTATTACTCCTAACAGATATATTTTTTCAAATCAGACCTTCGATTACGCGTCTTCACCGGCCCTGGGTGAGGTCCAGTGGTGTGTGGGACTCGCGGCACATGATAGTGCCGAATACTCACAAAAACCACCGCGAGTGCCATCAGTGCCGCCCTTGGTAAGGTGCCCCGGAACAACAATCAGGGCACCTCGACGACTAGTCAGCCCCCTAAGGGACCAACTCCACCTCCACAGATGGGGATGCCCAGCACTACAGGACAACCCCACCGACTTTGGGACAGTGTAATGAGGTGAGGTTCCCATCCTCGCCCCTTGCCCCGTGTGCAAAAGCGCCACCACCTGTTGCTCTTAGGTCCCCTCTTCTTATAAGAGGGGTACCGACAGCAATTCCTCCTCCTGATCTTTAAGCCCCCTCTACTTATAAGAGAGGTGCAAAGATCCCCCTCGGTTCAATTGGCTTCGCCTGGGTTCACCCCAGGCTACTAAGCCCCACCACCACAACAAGACTTGAACCATAGTGGGACTGGGCACAGGCCTCTCTCAATGAACCCCAAGACGACCGATCTCCTGCTACTCGCATCCATCCCCGACCGGACATTATTAATACAGAATATTATATATTGCGTAATTATACTTCCGTAAAGTGACATCTTTATTGTCGCGTTTCTTGCGGTTTGTGAGTAGCCGGTGCCACATAGAGAGCGGGAGTGGATGTTCATGGGCATCGGTAGTCGTGAAAAAGTCTCCGATGCTTGTTTTCCCTATTCTATAAAAAAAATATAGCGTGAGCTAATCTAATTAAGCACGCCTTAACTCGCAGTGGACGTCTCCCGGATGATTGCCGTAATTTCAATTTTCCCATCATTCCACAAAGTTAACAAAAGAAAACACATAAATCCATATCATTTTCTTACCTATATCTCAGAGCTAAATCATACAACTTATATGGAGCCGTAAACTGGTTATGTTCGACACGGCTATACAGTACACGCAGCATGTACGAGCTGGCTGTAATGTATTATTACGAGGCACTTAACATACATACATCTCAATGTAGATAGTGTTTATGGCTTCGCACAATCATCACAGATTAAAATCGTGTTGTACATCGATTCACCATGTTAGGTAATGTCGTTTCTTTAAATATCTCGATCGCCGTCATCATCAGCCGGACGACGTCCACCGTTGCACATGGACCTACCCCATAGGGCATCATAGGTCACGGTTCACAAGCCACTTGCATCTAGTGGTACCCTGCAACCTTTACCAAGCGATTAATCAATCGGGTTGTAAAATACCTTCACACATTGATTAATTGTGTATTTGAAAAAAAAATACTATTTTTTATAGCATAAAACATAATTCTCGAGCACTCGAGTCGTATTATGACATATCTCGCGTTGAGCATATGACATATCTAACACATCAACATATAACATATCTATTATATATCGCAGTATGACCTCTTCGCTTGCACATCACAAGTTAAGGACATATTACTTAGTACTAGTAGTTATATTATTCAGTTTAGTCAAAATGTTTCGATCGTACGTTAGCTCCCCTAAGCTGAAGAAACTATCTGTACAGAATAAAGGCTGCTTTTTAGCATTAGGCAGCCGGTACACTATAAAGTAAACTAGAAGACACAAAAGACTTCACTAGTCCGATGGACTGTTATGGCGAATGCACCGCTAACAGTAAAGGTCCCTAAAAAATATTCCATGAAACAGGCGGGTAGTTACTAAGTTTTTTTTATAGTGATGGTATGCCGTATACCTAACATGGTAAAAAAACTAGACTACATTAACGTGAAAAGTCCACGTGTTAAGTTAAATATTCACACTGCCCCACCGGAAAAATTGCTGTGACAATAAAAATGTGAATGTGCTAATTAATCCTAATAAAGTACATGTAACTTATAATAAAGTACACGGTGACACGAGATTTATATAAACTTACAAGAAGTATCGCACCACCGTAAAATTAGTCTACCGAAAGCCTTTAGAGAAAGGATTATTTTACTAAAAATACCCACCTGTCAAATTTCAAATTTGTTGATGTTATAGTTTTGGAGAC
The DNA here is from genome assembly GCA_017140195.1 of Eumaeus atala. Taxonomy (NCBI): domain Eukaryota; kingdom Metazoa; phylum Arthropoda; class Insecta; order Lepidoptera; family Lycaenidae; genus Eumaeus; species Eumaeus atala. Next base: position 760,170 of record JAFELO010000253.1, on the reverse strand, counting down.
TTCGTGATTAATTTGGTGAGTGGTGTTATACACACCAGACAACTAATAAATGTTACATAACACATGGAGTTGTAAACATATACAACATAAACAACGCATAAGTCTAACATAAGGCAGGGTATTTTGTGAATAAAGTGGACAAAGGCTGTAATTATAGTCCGTCGCAGAACGTTCTGGATTTATGTGGATTACGAGTGGACCGGAATATTTTCCCCCTCTTTATTCCAGTAATACTCCAGTACATACTATAAATGTAAATTAAACACTTAGTAGACAAAGACGAAATAACAAAACAAGTAGAAACCCTAAGTCACTAAGGAACGGCCTTTTGGGAACTCGAAGGCCGTAAATTATCAAAACCAATCAAATCATTTGTTTCATCAAACATATTTAACTTCAGTTGGTGGTGAACAGTATTTTATAGCACAATATCTCGCCTACAATGATGCGTGCAAATGTTACAAGTTATCTATGTATTGGAGTTATATTTATACATATTTAATTCTTAGGTCTGGGCTATGCTTAAACGGATGGTAGATTTAATTGCCAACGAGCAATTTTTTTCAAGTTATTCCAGTTTTAATTAACTTATAAAACATATTAATTTAATCTCTCTCTATGATAAAGAGGTTATTCACCAGGTATCCCAGTACCAAATGCAGTAATAATAAATTTCTTCTTCTATTTCTTAATCTTACATAAAACTAGCTTGCACTTAGAGGATACAATACAAATAAAGCCTAAGACTTATTAGTGTAGGATCATCCTGGGCGTCCCCTAAATATCAATTTGCACTAACATCTGATCGGCGGTTTCTGAACATACAAGCAGATTGAGATTACAACCAAACATAGATAAATATTTTTTTCAATATAAAAGCAAGATAATATAACATTCACCAATAAAGTAAAGAGCAAATATTTGTTTATACTATGAGGGGGCAACGAGCAATTTCTTCCTTTCGGCTAATACCGATGTTCATAGGAATCCATATAATTTTCATGCCGATGCGTTGCCCTCCTGACCTCCTCCTCTGCAATGGGCAGCCGCTCACTCACAAATCCCACGGAACGCAACGTCAAGCTGTCACTTCACGGCGGTATCGTGTGTGCGAAAGGCATTTCACCGGTGGTGCCGGCCCAATTGGGTCGCTATGCAGCATTTTTGTTCTCATACAGCAATACTCATTCGATTGAAGGTATAATTTTATTCCTCATCAGGACATCTGTGGTCTCAGTCCACCCGTGACGGTGGTAGCTGTGAAGCTCCTGAAAATTCAGGATGGAAAAATATTGAATAAACCGCGATAAAATCCGTTGAAGTATTTTTCTTATAACGTGTAACTTTCCCGTAAACCTAAAGTGATCATTAAATACATAAAATTTCGGCCTCGTAAACGTTACACGTCGCAATGACAACAAATTAAATTTATGACACAACGACGTCTGTCAGGACAGCTAGATGTCAATAATTTCAGCAGCTAAACAAGGTTTATCTTTGATTTTTTTTTTCGTACTTTTGATTACACTATTAAACGTTTTAGAAAATGTCTTTTAGTCTATGTTCATCACAGATAATGTACGATGATTATGATAGAAGATTTTTTCAAATTGGTCCTGTACTTTCGGAGCCAAACAAACAAACAAATGTTTCTTCTTTATTAGTTAAAAAAACATAATACACTTCTGATACGAAAATACACTAATATTTTCGTCCTATAACATTCGTAGTTCGCTGTTTTATGAAATTTTGCATTCAAATAGAGAAAGCAAATAAAACCGGAGTGCAACTGCACAGCGGAAGTTTATGACTTAAATATACACCTTAAGAAATTTGCATTTCGCCACTCATAAAGCTGCACAAGTCCACAAATCTAATTTGGTATCTATCCATCCGATATAGATAAAATTTGTGAAATAAATGACCTCGCACTAACATAAAACAACCGTAAAATAACTGATCTGCTGTCGCGTTTCGTGGGGTTTGTGAGTAGCGGTGGACCATTGGAGAGGAGGTCGAAAGGAGGGCAACGCTTATGCATAAAAGAGTTGCGGATGTCTACGGACGCCGGTAATCCTGTAAAAGTAAAACCTGCTATTATATCGTCATATGCTTAAAAATGCAATTCCTTTTTCTCATTTCATCTTATAAAACGTGAAATAAATATGTATTCAAAGACACAATAGCTTAGCTCTTAGTCCTCGTAGCTACGTCATATAAACGTTCTTCCGTTGCCATTAAACGTCTAACGTCGCAGTGCCTTTAGCTTCTTCATAGGTCACGATATAAGCTAAATCTGTGCTCGCGGTCTCTTGAGCGGCGAAGTGCATAACAATTCGAGTTTTATGCACTTTGTTTACTTTATATACAAATTTAGACTCATTCGTATATTTATTACAAAAGCGGCCAAGTGCGAATTGGACTCACGCGCTTAGGTTCCGTACCATTGTATTATAAAAAACAGTTGTGTTGTATAGAACCCCCACAAATAATCAAATTATTATTTTTTTACTATTTGTCTTTATAGGGGGCAACAAAAATACGTCTGTGAAAACTTCAACTATCTGTCAAAGTTATCACGATAGATATATGCATGACATGCAGTCTGACACAGACATTCGGACATTTTGATCGCTTTAAATATATTCCATGTAGAGGCTGTCGGCCTTCATTAGCATGATTATGTACCTATAGATAATTAATTTGTCATTGTCATCCCACAGTAGCGTCACTAACAAAATAATTTTTATCTAAAGCTTCTTCAAATGCTAAAACCCATTAAACCGTTATATTTTTTATATACTATAGGGATGCATACCATACATAATTATGCCGTTGCAATGCTCTTCTCCCCCCCCCCCCCCAATGCGTCAGCGGCTACACGCTAACCACACGAAACGTGACACCGGACATGTCACCTCACGCCGGTGTAATGTGAGCGAGAGGTGCATCTCCCTTCATGTCGGATCAATTTCCGCCGAATGCATGATGGCACTACCCCTTACTAAATAATATGCCAAAATATGCATACAATCACTCAAAGGATTCACTTACCTAACTGCCAAAGTACACAATTTCATTTGTACCTGCGCATGTTTCACTCGTGCACATAATGTATTCACAAATCAGTGGAGCAGACGGTGCGGTAATGCGAAATCAATACTGCATGTCTAGTGAACCACAAGATGTTAAGCATATACTAGGATACCAGGGAATCTCTCAGCTATATAAAATCGATAGCGATACTTTCTATAGCGAAAAATATAGCAGTTTCGTATAAAATACGTACAAAATTATATGATCGAGATACGACGGAGTCTCGTGCATAGAGATGAAATGTTAGGGATTTTTATGTGCACTTTTTGCTATGAAGTGCTCTTGTAGACTTGATGTCAGTCTGTCCGACGAGTCTGACACCAGGCTGTATCTCGTGAACCGTGATAGAATATATAAAGGGAGAGGTAGTGCCATGCTGTGTAGGAGGAGGTAGTGCCATGCATAGTGCATGACACTACATCCTCCGGTGCAACGGAATTGGGCTCACATAATACCGCCGTAAAGTGACATCTTCGGTGTAGCGTTTCGTGCGATTTGTGAGTAGCCGGTGGCCCATTCGGGGAGGAGGAGGGCAACGCATCGGCATAGTAATTATGTGGATGTTCATGGGCGTTGGTAGTCGTAAAAAGGATCCGATTTCTCGTTTGCCAACTATTCGTTAAAAAAGAAGATGGAAAGTCGAAATCTTCACAAAAGGTATTATTCTGATGCCGTTACTTAAAATAGAATAAATTTCTTGAGGGTTTGCCTACTCAACAATCGTGCTTTTGTCCATTTTCATAGATACTACGGAAGTCTCTGTACGTTAGTCCGTCTCGCACGTGGTGGGATTAATGGGTTCCGTACTTCAATAGAAAAAAAAAACTGTCTGCTGGCAAAATAGAGCTAGTCGAGCTGTGTAGGTTGTCGTGCTGGCACCGTTTATGTGGACGCGTCAGTGCGTGAAACTGTCACTTGGCCGGCTTTTTTTTTCTTAGTGGTTGCTACTGCTTTAGTGAATATAGAATGGCTCTTATTCGAGGATCGAATAAGGAACGGAAAGTTATTGAAGATTATGATGTACCTAAGAATATAGACTTGAAAAAGTATCACTAAAATAGAAAGCATAAGAAAGTAGATAAGTAACTAACATTGTCAGTTTTTTATAGCATAGGGGACAAACGAACATTGTGTGACTACTGACACAAATAAACGTCCGCACGTGCAGATAGGCATCTGCCTCCTTCGACTCAATGGAAAAACGTACTCGAGTGAAGTTATGTTTGATAATTTAAAATGTCTGATTTCCGACCAGCTGGGACAATAATTGCGCTGTGTCTATAATGCCGTATGCAATTAGGGATCGGATTCCATGTTGCCGGTGGAAAGCTGTAGCTAAACGGATTTGATATTCAGGAATGTTTTAATATTCTGGAATGTTCTAAGTCTAAATGATTGTACAATTACAGATGGTATCCGTCATTCAAGAGTACAACCTCTTGTTGTAACAAGCACTACAATGAAAAATGAGCGAATAACGACCAGCAAACAGAGATTAATATAACATCTATAAATAGCAGCGTTAAAATCACATCGGTTTCTATATTTAACTTTTACTTAGCAAGTTATCACTCAGAGAACGTTTAACAAAATCTATATTGTGCGTTGACTTTTGAGCGAAAAGGAGTCGCTCACTACACTCGTCCGTCTGTCTGTCAAGGAATTATACAATAATGACGTCTGTTAAGAGACATAAGTCAGATAACAAAAAAAAAATAGTACTATATAGATACACTGAATCATCACAACGGAAATGTTTAAACTATTTTTTTAATCAATTTAATCGACTTGAATCCAATAGTTATGAAGGCTATTTATGTACTAAATGTATATTAGTTAAATTTATACGGTATGTACCTAGATATCGATTTGGAAAACTAAAGCAAATTATTTTTTTCAGTTTGGTGCATTTTACGCTGTCCCACAAGTCTTACCGACTATATTTTATTATATATATATATATATATATTAGGTTTGGTGATTCTAACCTTCTGTTCATGTCGTAGATTATTTAACAATATTACGGCATAGTACAATACATCTTATTATGCACTGTGTTTGGGGTGATGACACGATCGATAGAAACGGCGTACAGATGGATTTTTGAGTGTCCCACCAGTCACATTTTTGAGTGTCCCACCAGTCACATTTTTGAGTGTCCCACCAGTCACATTTTTGAGTGTCCCACCAGTCACATTTTTGAGTGTCCCACCAGTCACATTTTGCTACTACAATATTAACGAAAAATTTGTACACAATTCTTTTTGGCATCAGTTTAACAATGGGGTTCATGATCTATCTGATTATCATTGCATTATGAAAAGTAGAAACTTTCAGGTCTGTACATTAGGAATTCTGAAGGTGTCATTGAAATTTTCTTATGTCGGGTCGCACATACTCTCCAAGAGCTCTCCGAGTAATGCCAATGAAAGCAAAAGTATTATAGTAGTGCATGATACGTACTTTTCTTGTGATGAAGACATGATCCGTGGAGGCGACACATGCTCGCCGTCTGCCCCATGCGGGCGCTACCTGCCGCCGGGCCCCATCCTCTCCGATGGGGTTACATGCTCCACGTCACTACATCCGCACTTCACTGTCCGCTGTCCACTTTATATCTCATAACAGTTACGATCGACTGGATACTATAAAACGTAAAGGTGAGTGTTGATTGCTCTATACCTACTTGAGTACTCCAGTTTAAAACACATACTCTGCATTCAGGCTTTAAATCCGTACCTAAAATGAAGCCGAGGATGTACCGTTTTGTGGGACACGCCACTGCCTGCCATAACACCCTTTCATTATTTATGTTTCTCCTCATGTGTTATTTCTATTTTCAGTGTTACTGTCAACTGTAATTTGTGCTTGATTAGATTAGTCGAGTCTATGTATATATATATATATATACATACATATATATATATATATATATATATATATATACATATAGCTCCTTTGCATAGTATAGTATGTTCCCACAAATAATTAGTTATTTTTTATAAATGTAAAGTTTTGCTTAAGTATTTGTTATTTACTCACGTCAAACGATTTACGTATTTGGATTAAATTGGGCACAGACATTGATCTCAATCTGGAATTTAATAATTATTTAATAATTGCTTTCGCCAGATCGTCCGTGTATAACAAATTATATCCTTGAGCCTTCCTCAGGAATCGCTCTCTTCAAGGGTGAAAAGCAACCTCATGAAAATCCGTTCGGTAGATTTTAAGAAAATTGATCACATACATACACACGTTTTGGGGAGTTTGTTTTATCTACACTGATATTGTAAAGTGGAAGCATTTGACTGTCTGTTTGCTTTGAAAAGTTATTTTCCTATTAGAATCCTACAGCATCAGTGATGAACATAGGCTATATAACATTTTCTAAAACGTTGCTACTAGGAAAACTTCGATAATGCAACCAAAATATGAAGAAAAAAAATCTAAGTACATCCCTATTATGTAGCTCCAGAAATTATTGACATCGAGATGTCCCGGCAGTCATCGTTCTGTAATAAATTTAATTTGATGTCATTGTAACGTGTATTGTTTACGAAGGCAAAATTTTAAATTCATAATTTTTATATTTTTGTAAATCAATTAATTTTAACCATATTTTCTGAAATATCCGGGGCTGCCTGCTAGTGTATATGCAGCAGGTAATCTTTACTTGCAAGAACATGACAATGGTTGAGATGTTACAATCTATATTTAAGGCACACTTAAGGCGCCAATTTTTTTCCATACTTCATCTCCTAGAATGTTTGCCATTTTTCACTGGCGAATCATGCCCGTGAACATTTTACTATTTGATTCGATTTCATTATAATCCAAAAACACGAGATGAAAACGTTTTAATTATAGTAAGTAACGTTTAACGCTTACCAGTCACGCGAAAGTAAAAGAAGCACTTATGCAGATTTTTAATCTACCTAAAAGCGAGGGGATGTTACGTTGGATATTCATGTAACGTACTTTTAAATTACAATAAATGTAATACGTTTTGTTTTTGATAGTGAGACCAAAGGTCACTACTGACTAGGGATTTACTATCAAGATGCTTTAGAAATAATAATTTTATGATCGGAATGAAAATTTAGATTAGTTACTTCCACAAATGGTTCTTCGGTAGTCTATACTAATAACACAATGTTGAAGAGTTTGTTTGTGAACGCGTTAATCTCAGGCCTGAATTAAAAATCCTTCTCTGTGTTTGAATAGTCTATACATCGAGGTAGGCTATAGGCCATATATAATGACGCTACGAGTAATAGGTCAGAGTTACGCGGATGAAATCGCGGGGTGACGCTAGTATAATATAGTGTGATTCCACACTCTATATATTATACTCTTTTAAGCTTTTTTTTTTTCATAATATAAACATGCAAAAGTACTGTTACTAAGAGGTAGTATTATGCTGCATTGCAGTCGAACTGGGCCGGCACCACCGATGAAATACCTCTCTAACATTGTACAAAAAAGTGATAGGTATACTATCGTGTTTCGTGCGTTTTATGCGAACACTTAGGAAGCACTTAAGCAGATTTTTAACATATGTAAAGCGAGGGGCAGTTGCTACTGCCAATTAAGCTGGATATTCATGTAAAACCTTTTTTAACTGACAATGAATATCTTCACCGGCTTCACTATAAAACATTTGGTTTCATAGTGGTTTTACAGTAATATTTGGTCATAGAGAGACTAACGTTCACTAACAGCCGTTTTCTAAATTAAATCTATCTCATTCTGGTTCTGGGGAGTAGCGATAGAATTTCGATATATTTCCCATGGAAATTAGGTCGAAATGTTTTTGGCTACAGGCGATGGGTCCCAGAGTACAGAAAACTGCCGTTAGTAAGTTGACTGGGGATAAACGTTTACAACTCATACCAGTGGTCGCTTTCTAGGATGTACCAGTTTTGGCAGTGTAGGAGATAGGTATCCTAGGTTATGGACGTTAGGCATACAGTACCTACGCGTTTACTATACATGACGACATATCACAGAGATTCATACACTAAACTCGTCTCCCAGCCACCTCGGCCAAAGTGTTTCGACGACTCAGTGTAGGGAATAGATCTCGCTACTGGAAACCCTGCTCTACTAAAATCTCACGGAAGCCCTCAGCCGCCTTGGCAGGATGAGGTGACCCCGGATCACCACTGCGACAGGTTGCGTCTTCATATACCCAGACTAACCTAAAGCCACTGAGAATTAATCAGGCTTGTTCCTCTATAGCATAGGCTTCATCCTATCAGGTTATTGCATGTATGGTGCGACAATTTTATCTGTTCAGTCAAAATGCTGACTAGAGTTGCGTTTAGTATATACGGCTAACTGTCACACAAGTGACGCCGCCAGTTGAATTATTTTTCCCATAGAACCCTGCTACTGTTAGTGGCGCTATTTCCTTTGCCGTTACGGTCCGCAGGAATAGCCCCCGTACTGCACAGATAAGTTGGTGGCACTGTAGGTGTTTTTGAAATTTATTTCTGCTAATGTTATAAGTAAATAAATTTATGTGTAAATTAAGGTACTTTATTGTAAAATTCCGATTCCGAATTTTCATTATTACACATTAAATTCGTACTCCCATTATCTTGGCGGGTTTCGAATTCGCGACTGTCAACGATTTCTTTTTTTTTTTCGAAGCGATCTAGTACATGTTGTTGATGACATATGCCATAACTGCAAAACAAACTGCATACTGCAAAAGTCCATCCTTAAAACAGAGCACAACCTTTTATATATTTTTATAACGTATTTACGTAATTCAAAACACTTGTTGTGCTTATTTATTGGTCTCCAACCTGGTACAGGAGATCTTGCGGTTAGGGTGTATACACACTTTTGTTACAAAATAAATCATGTTACACCTATCGTATCCGTTTATAATACAAAATTAGCCCAAACCCTCGGTAATTAAAAAAAAAAAAAACAAACAAAAAACTGTTTGTGTAATAAACAATTTCTTCTTATCACTCGTACATATTCGTTTATACTTAGTCTTTTCATAAATACTGTTACAATGAAAAATTAAAAAGTATTACATTTAAATTTGTTCATTGTGTTATCTCATTCTGGCGCCAATACATTGTACAAGACTTTGCGATATGCAAGAGAACATAATCGCTGCGATTGCACAAAGTAGGTATGGAGCGAAAGGCAATTTTTTAAACTCTCCATACACTTGCTATTATTGAAATGTTATTATGTTATGTGTTATATTTTATATTATATTATATGCGGTAGCAATATATTCCATTAGTATTTAGTTTAAAAAGTCCGTTTCACAGCTTTATAATAACACGGAAACATAAAAATGCTAATGTACGAATGAACATATGGAATGATTCACATGAATCATTTCCAGGACCATTATTAAATCATCTCTTCGATCATACATTCATACATTCCATGTGTTTATGGTACTCCTGTTATTGTAGTACCTGGCGCAGAGCCAGGGCAAGGCAACTCCTTGATGACTGTCGTAACGAGCACAGTTCCACATGTGGTTGGTGTGCTGATGTACTAAAGACCCACCCGGCTTCGCCCGTGAATAACCGGGGCTGGAGAAATTTTGTACAAAACAATTTTCGTTTGATGTTTTTATGGAATTCAGTAACCCTAACTTTGTTTTCAATTTTACTCTAGATAGTTTAAGGCGGAAAGACGGGGGGGGGGGGTTACTTTTTACCAGTATAAAAGAAAATACCTCGCAAAGTATTGTCATAAACGGAAAAAATATATAATTTAGAAAGACATCCCTCACGACTATGCCCTCTGGATTGTTTTCTTTCATGCTTAAGTTTTTTTATATAGGATTAAGGGGCAAACGAGCAGATGACAGACCTTCCCTAGTCGTTGAAAGTTATGCAGGATAATAACGTGTCCTTTTGAACTAGGGAGGTACTGGAGGGAGGTTTGAGCAGTATTAAGTCTCATGAGTAATGGGTTTGTAACCGATTACTCTGACGAAATAGTTATCGACTGCGAAACGCAGCCGTGTCTGTAGCAGTGTACACTACCAAACACAGATTCGATCAACGAGAAACATATATAATTAGGTCCTGTATTCGAATCCCAGGTTCAAGCAAAAAATGTTATTAGGATACTTCAATTTCTAATAAAATTCCGGAGTTTGGAAGTTGGTGGTATTATACCCCCGTGCCTCTAAAAGCACTAAACTAAACTTAAATCGTCGATGCGGCGATTTAACTTCGGTCGCGTGTTATTTACCGGAAAAGAACAATGTAGGAATGGAGTGGTAGAGAGCACTTGTCCCTGCGCAAACACCTGCGCAAACACCTGCGCAAACACCTGCGCAAACACCTGCGCAAACACCTGCGCAAATGGCTTTTCTCTATAGAGATGAATCCGAAGTGCGGCCAGGACGATAATAACTTTATTTATTTATTTATTTAAAGAGAGAGATTTTAAGAGTCCTGCACTTTTGCAGGTTCTTTTTATTTTTAAAATCGTTTATCAAAATGAAGCGATGGCTAACTGTATTATAAATTGAATGATATTTATAATGCAATAAGTGTGAATATCTAATTTCACCCTCGTAAGCTTCGATTTTCAAGCAAATCTACAAACTCTTTTAAGCCCTTTAGTCGGTCCGTGATTCACAACCCAGAATCAGGCCACATTACTTATAATATATATACAAATATCATATTATAGTTTATCGATGTAAAAGCATTAGGTCAGTCAGATACTCCACGTTTTTTCTTTAGTAACTATTATATTATTAAAAAAAAAAACCTCAGTACAAGACGTGGGAATCCTTTTTTCAAATATAAGTGCTCGTAAAAATTACTTGAAAAAAAAAATGCTGAAAGTGACTATCATTTTAAAAAGACGTCTTGTCTGTCCTGTGGTGTTAATATTTCATATTCCGTAGGATATAAGTGTTTTCTGGTTTATACATAAACATGTTCTGAATGTGTATTGCGTCGGTCTTATTTTTAGACGTTTGTGTCTGGAATACAGAATTTCATTTTGCGAAAATTATATTCTGTGTGTTAATTTAACAAATCAATATTTTATTGTGCTAAAGCGGTAAAAAAATCATGTATTCAATTACACCCACATTTTCCAGATGTTGCGGAAAAGATTAACAAGTGCTGCTTTGCAGTCCAAGGCTCCAGGGCGGTAGGCCGGGGAGTTGCTTCACCGACCCCATACACAGGTACATTACAAGGAATATATTTTTGAGGTTTAACGTTTTTTCCCAAGGGAACATGCGAATACGGTGGCCTTGAATGTTTGCTCCAGTGCCCGCTATGCCCAAACATTCATGTGTTAGGTTTAGCAATGAACACATGCATGCTTGAACATAGCATTAAAGGATATTGTCGTGGTACATCTACAGCTGTGGCACAGTTCAGATGCGATACAATCTAAGGCTGGGCCACTGATCCGGAAGAATATCCTGGGAGTTCTCGCTGTCATCGGTTTGTGGAGTGATGGCTTCCGTGCGGTCCATGAGAATTTGAGAGTTTTTACAACCATGATTGGATAAAGGCCAATTAATCCTCAGGTTGTCGTATAGGTGTGTCCATGAGCATAGCATCCGAAGTTCCGTGATCCACATGAGAACGACGGCAACCGACATAGTTCAAAAATTAGCAAACTGAAGCGGCAGTAGTACATTGCTCGCCGATCCAACAACTGCTGGGGAAAAAGTCTCCAACCATCAGATAAGCTAACAACTCGTTTGCCTCCCACGACACAAAGTAAAGACGTAACGCTAAGATCTTTCGTAGGAAATAAATGATGATTAATGGTTTGAGCGTTGTGTTAATATCAAACATGAGTGTCGAAACGTAACTATACATAAAAAAGCAAAAATACATAATGTCAAGACACTTGTGTAAATAAAATACATAATGTCAAGACACTTGTGTAAATAAAATACATAATGTCAAGACACTTGTGTAAATAAAATAGGTGCGTATGTATGTACGGTGATGATGATGAAAAATGGACACCAAATGTAAGTAAGTAATTGCAAATGTTAACTTAAACCAATAAAAAGCGGAAATCGTAAAAATCTTATGTATACATATTTAAGAGGGAAATATAACAACAACACATCTTCACGCGTGTTCCGTATTGCCATCACATGTCAATCCCTAAAGGCACAGGGAACCAAAATATATATGAAAGAATAAACATCGGAGACAGATCGGTATAGAAGATATTTAGGACGAATAAGAATGGTTTTTCACATTAAGCTCACCTATTTTCTAGCTTTCTTTGCCTGTCGGTATGTCTACCTGATCACACTTTTATCTCCGAAATGTCGAGGCAACCTTAATGCGTATGACTTATACGCAAGTAGGACACAAAAACTCAAGTATTCTTTATTCTCTAGCACACATAACAAATTTATTTAAGTTTTTTTTCGGGTAGTGAAATTGAAGGAGTTTTTTTATCACCTAAAGGTGATAAAGCAGAAATATTTTTTAACGAAGGGATGCGAGTCTTCCGATAGTTATTGCTATTTATTTTCATTGTTTATAATCCATATTATAAACCTGAAGAATTTGTTTGTCTGGAACCGAAACAATCTCACGTAGTACTAGTTCGATTTGAAAATCTCTTTCATTGATAGCTATCAAACGTCTTCATCAAGGAAAGCTATAAGATATGTAATACTATCACGCAACAAGGTATGTGAAGGAAACCGTGAGGCGCAGCTAGTATATTACAGAAACCAGCGAAACGCGCTTTATAATATAGCAAAGGTTTCATATTAATCCGTTTAGTGATTTGCGCAGTAAAACAGGACAAAAAACTGACATTTCACCACGTTCTCTATGCTGATATTATAAAGAGGAAACATTTGATTATCCGTTCGTTTGTTAGTTTGTTTGCATTCAATGGACTACATAGCAAAAGGTAGTGCCATGGTGCATTGCGGTGGAATTGGGCCGGCACGAGCGGGGAGGTACCTCTCGCTTTCACAATGCCGCCGTAAAATGGCATCTTCAGTGTCGCGTTTCGTGCGGCTTGTGAGTAGCCGGTGGCTCATTGGGAGCAAAGGATGACAACGCATCGGCATAGTAATTATTTGGATGTTCGTGGGCGTCGGTAGTTGTAAAAAGGCTCGGATTCCTTTTTCGCCCCCTGTTCTATTTAATAAAGCGAAACTACTGGACCGATTTGACAAATTCTTTTATCACTAGAATCCTACATTATCTCTAATTGACATAGGCTATATAACTTTTATAAAACGTGAAATGAACATCGATAATGTAACCAAAGGTTTGAAAAAAATATCAAACTAAATCCTTATGTAGCGTGTAATATGTAATGATAATTTTGATGTTTACAAATATATTTTTACATGAATCATACAATAAAAAAATACAAGTTCATAGTTTCATTTAATGCATTTTTTCCAAAAATCTTTATCAATGTAGTAGTAACTAGAAGCAGTATTTGGTTGTTGAATATTCGTCAAATTTGCGTCTTAGATTATACGGTCGCAACAAAAACATCAATAGTGTAAGTGGGTTCAATAGACTTTACACAAACACATCACTAGTTTTTCCTTCAAATGTTTCAAACGTATTTTCATATGTAGGGAGGGAAAACCAGAATTCGGAGCCTTTTAACGGCTTTAGGCATCCCTATAAACATCCACATCATTGTTATGCATATGCGTTGCCCTCCTTTCCCCCTCTATTCGCTCTACGTGTAACTGTCACGTGGGCGATACTCTTCAACTGATCTTTGCTATTGTGTCTCAGTCTAACTCTGCCTCGTTTTATTTCTAAGAAGGCACTAAAGAAAATATCGGGCATGACGACCGGCTGACTGTTGGTAACGTGTAGGATTATAAGTACGTGTACGAGAATACCCGCACCGCAACCGCACCGAAGTACCGCAGTGGTGCGGCACGTAGCTGTCCTTGTGAAAGGAGAGTTAGCGTAACGCTGTCACAGAGTGCCAATAGTGCATTGAACTGCGTACGTGGCCGTTCCTGTAACTGTGACAAGGAGTCGCGTTTCCAAACTTCTTGCAAAGGTGCATTCTTCATCTGACGATCAGTGGGCGACCGGCTGGCTCAGCTGTTCATGTTTTTATTATACATATTTTATAGTATCGGGGACAAACGAGCCCCTTTACCGTCAGCACAATTACGAGTACTATGCCGTAATGTTTCCCTTCCTTTCACCTCCCAGTGGCCCACCGGCTACTCATAAACCACACGCTACCTCTTACGACAGTGTGACGGTTA
>JAFELO010000253.1:699250-745647 GCA_017140195.1 Eumaeus atala | reverse complement strand
TAAACGTGCCTTGTCGATTCTGGGAAAATTCGCAACGTGTCGCGAATGATATACATATAACAATGTTTGTTTGCTTATCAATTAATTAATAAATTAATGATTTTTAAAATTTCAAACCCTAGAGAGGTGGTGAAATAGGGGGATGCAGTTTGTAATACAGTTTAATGTTATGCGTGTCAAACCACGGTAAATTGCTAGAGATAAATAATTTCATTAGGAGGTAACTGCATTGCGACAGAATTAGGCTTGGAGGATGGGGACACCTCTTCCTCACGTGACACCGCCGCAAAGCGATAGCTGCCCTGTAGCTTTAGTAAGGCGAGTTTCCGGTGGCCCGTTGTATGGGTAGAGGGCAACACATTGACGCATATGTAAATGCCCACATTCACGCCACCCGCACAAAACGCGACAAGATACCATGTCTTTTGAGGCAATATAATTTGGGGGAGGTAGTTTCTTGGCCACCGTGAAGTCTTACAAAACAGCAAACTTGAGTCTGCGTCACATAAAGTTTGTCTATGCTCTGAAAGTGAACTCGTATCAGTTCAACTTCAATTACAAAGATATCCGTTCGGTTCGCTCATGGGTATTCTCCACTGGGACAGTTCCGCAAGCAGCCACGCAAATAGAAAACGAACCTACATGTCTCCTGGCAGCTTGTCAGCCCGCTGAAGCATAGCTTGTGTACACTTTTGTAAGGATAATGTACTCATGCATGTCCCTTAGGATGTCTTCACCATTCATATGTTCTCAATCCAAGCATCTTGGTGTCAAAACCTTTGCGAAATGTGGCGTTAATCTTTTTGTATAAAGAAATTCCCCAAAAATTGTAGACGTCTGTATGTGATTGATTTCCTCGAGATCTACAGGACTGGAGTAACCAATGTATACAGTGATTTGTGATGTAATATTTCAAGGTATCAAGCCGGCCCCGAAATTCACGGGTGGAATGGTAAATACGGGTGGAATACCTACACATCGATATCTAGACTAGAGCGTGACGCAGAAGTGAACAATTTGAAATACGCTCACGTATTTGAAAGAACGAACAAACCACCTGTTAGATAGCGCAGGTGTCTGTTCCTCTTCATCGTTACACCATAAACGTCTTGCACCAGTGTCGAGGCGTGTTCGAGTTTGCACACATGGTCGTTATTCCGACCAAGTTCGGTGCGGACGTAAATTCATTCGATATCGATCTCGTTTGTGTTTCCTTTACTCACGTATTGTTTTTCCTTTAACACCTCACGCCGTACTTGGCGGCGTGTAGAAATAAACAACCTCTCGCAGTGCAAAACATTTGTACAGCGATTATTATTTATCTTCTTTGGTGTTTACGTTTATTTTATTGAAATTTAAGTATTCAGTCCCAGTGTAAATTTAATAAAAATGGCCAAGCCACACGCCTTATTATTATTTACTTTACTAACTTTTTATTCAAAACTGCTCAGGCTATTGTTTTTATTAATGTAATAACGTTCTGTAAGTCGACAACGATAGAAGGATGCACGAAAAAGTATGACATCATAGTAATGTTCCCTATGGGCGGAGCCTGCGAGCGACAGAACGTTACAAGTCGTCTCTCTTCCACTCCTTAGGGCGATGCATTCACAGACCTATTAGAGAACCGTTATCACGTAAAATTCTATCATCCGAAAACCGACTTACATACGACCTGTTTTTTTCTCTATCATGCTTGTCTTTATAGGAAGACAACAAATTAAATTTATGACAGAACAGCGTCTGTCGGAACAGCTTGTTGTCCATAATTTCTGCAGCTAAACAAGGATTCACTTTAAAAATAAATCACATTTCGATTACATTATCGAAGCTTTTATATTTATCAAAACCTTTGGAAAATGTAGGATCCGAATGGTAAAATAATTTTACCATTTTTCGGAGCCTATTCTATGCGAACAAAAAACCAATGAAATGTTTCCTCTTTATAAAATTTGTACAGATATATTGTCCTTCTCTGTCCGACAGAATTCGTAACGAAGTCATAAGGCAGAGAACTAAAGTATCCGATATAACGCGACGGGCCAGTAAGGTTCTGGAGTGGGGGCCACGTTTAGAAAAGCGAAGTGTTGGTGTTGGACCGGGATGGATGCGAGTAGCAGGAGATCGGTCGTCTTGGCGTTGATTGAGAGAGGCCTATGTCCAGCAGTGGACCGATAAGGGCTGATAATGATGATGATAATATTGTCTTTTACAACATTCCAATAATCGGTAATCCTTTTATAACTCGTTTCTTAATAGTCTACCTCTTTCTGGGTACAGTTTTTTTGTAATAATTTCAGCTTAAAATAATTAAACAATTCAAAGTGGTAAAGATGGCAATAAAATTAACGCCTACATTAATAGAAAGCAACGTTGTTTGTTGTAACTTAGTATATAATAATATCGTCCATTCCACGGCACCTTTTGCATGAGACAATGACCGAAAAAAGGTTATTGCTCTCTTGGTAGCGAAGATGACAATGTCAACTCATTTTAACAAATGATTTCTTAGGCTTACGCGAATGTTACACATTTGATGAACGGATTTTATCGCTGTTTATTAATTACTTTACTATCACGTCGATTCCGACGTTCGACATCTACCATGGTCACGGCTGAACTGAGATGACAAATGTCCTGATGTCATGGGAGCGTAAAATACTTAATAAACCGCAATAAAATCCATTAAAGTAACTTTATTATTATCATTTTAACTAAATTATATAGAACTAAACGCAGTCTACAAATATTATTTACGCATTAAACACGACTGAACAGAGCTCCCAAATATCACTACGGATTTTACCGTTATTTAAAGCTTTTTAAATAATGCTTGTGAATTAATTTGGTGTTAACTCAAAATTAATTGCCCATGAAATGCTGTGTCCAGTGTACATAATTTACGAGTATTTGCAAAACGCAACATGGCGCCAAAAGTTATAAATTGTGCTGGCTGAATCATTAAAATCTCATTAAAACGATATCCTGTATCGACAGTGGGCCGGTCTAGTGTTGGGCAGTTTCTAATATGATATTCAATATCGATGTTAAGGTAGGTTAATGGTGGTTTATTTTGCCAGGTAGGTTTCAAGTTCTGTCCTTACTTTCTCTGTATTTCAGTCTTATTTCTAAGCTTATTTATCATTTGACTGTAGAATTTTTGTTATTTTAAAGCTACACGTCTAGATTCTGGATCTAAAGATTTGTGTGACAATTTTTCTCCTAGGTATTAAAGTGTGGTGTTAGTTATATATGTTTATTTCGCTATTCCAAGCAGAGGCAAATCAAAATACAGGATCGGTTCAACCTTCCTTTATTTATTCTACGAATAGTACGTATAAAATTTTCGTTTCGTTTCAATCTGCTAATAGTTGCAGAAATTTAGCAATTTACAGTGACAGTGTAACATAACTGAAAGGAAAATTGTTGAACCATGGCGTCAGGTGATAGTGCTATATGCAAATATTTATTCTGTATAAAAACATGTAGTATCGATGGTTTATGTATCGATACCATGCCAACTCCTTATATTAATAAAACATTAGTATTAATGTATGAATATGGATATCTCGTATCTCCTAACCTAACCAGGGTAAACTTACCGCATTTTCTATTTTTTAGCTGTACTAAAAAGAAAGAATCTTTGGAAAAGAATTGGCATTTCCAATCAACAGCACCTATACAGTGCAAATAATTATTCGATTTCATCCATAGTCAGTGGCCATCTACAGGTTGTACATAGTAACCGATCATGGGTGAAATCGATTAATTATTGATTTACCGATATTGATTAATTAATGAAACAAGTACTTAAAAGAAAGCTCTGAGAGATATCTATGACTAAAATGTAACATAACGTGGGATTGGCACATCATCCACGTTGTACCGTATTACTATTAGGCACACGGAAGTCTATCATCATTAAGCCTTCAGCGGTTTGTTGCTCATTCATGCATATCAAGACAATTTTCTTTCATGCATATCAAGATTGCTACTCGCAACCTACTCCTTCTAATGCACAGATATCTTCCCAACGATGATCGATCAACAATTCTTCTAATCCCAGATTATGTAAAAGATAGTGCCGTGCAGAGGCCAAATTTTGCAAGCGGGGAGTTTCCCTGGCTCGTGTGATACGTTTTGAGCGGTTTGTGAATTTCCTGTAGCTCGTGGTAGGACCGGAGGGGGTGAAAGTGTATCTGCATAACACATATAACACTGTGTCTAGGTGTCGGTAATATTCAGAAAAAAGCTCATTTGTCCCCTCGTGCTACAAACGAAAACTAAATATACTGCTCTTCACGGCAATCTATATTCAAACTTCGCTAATAATAGTCCTCATAATTATAGCCAGACATCTTAAATTCTCAGCTCATCGAGGTTACGGACAGTGGTACCATACGATATGCTAAGGGAAATTGGTAATATGATCGTTTTATTTTTTTAATTTTCACCAATTTCTCTTTTTCGGTCGCACATTCCTTGCGGAACCATCGTGGTTATCGATGGTCGTACTTTTCGTAGTTGATAGCGACTGACAATTTTCCTCTATGGATACGTTAATGCATTACGTCAATTACGTAAACCAGAATACGGCGATTTATTTATCAGCACATAGTACGAAGCAACACAGCATCAAGTAGACACTTTTAACACGGATCTAACTTTTCCGCAGCAACAGGAGTATTTTCAAGTATAATTTGTACATGCTACTGTTACACATGTACTATTTGTAGCTGATTAGACGAACGGAAACCATAAATTACATGACTGGAATAGATACGATTTCATATTCATCCAAAACAGTCCACTGCCATCATTAAATTAAAGTAAAGAAAACAAAATAATGAATACTGTACCAAAACATTTCCTAACGAGTGGGCAATTCATTAAGTATTTCCAAGGGGTGTGCGGGGGTTGCTTTTTCTTCTTGCAGCTCCTATGTGAAGGGCGAGGGCAGCGCTCTCGGCCCTTGCCGTTCTTTGTGAACATAACGTAAACACCCTGACACTTCCATATGCTGTCACATCACTAATGCCACATACACTACACTACCGCGGCTCACTAGCACAATCCACGAGGAAATATAACAAGGTCATCCGATGCCATCACTGTGTCAGCACAACCCTATGCAGAGGGCATTAACTGCAAAGAAAAGAAACAAAAAAATATAATAGGACCGGAAGAAATAAAAAAGAAAGCTAAATGATACCTTAACACATTGTTTTAAAGTTCAAAGTCAGTTGACCTTTCAATCTTAAATAAAAATTGTTATTTTTATAAAAGGAAGTGTGTCAGTATGTATGAGACATTGACACCGATGTCATGACATGTTAATAAGGACGACTTCAGCTGTTATTCAATTATTATAATCGTTTGAATACGATACAGCAAACTCTACATAACCGGTTAAGCGAACGAAAGTATGTTCTTTATTGTGGAGGCGTAGAGCTCCGCACACGTCTGACCGGAGATATAGAACAGTACTGTTTGTGTTGTTAGTTGGCGGACTGTTATTTGACACAAATGAGTAATTTTTTGACAACCGATTGGTGGCATAGCGGGTTTGTGTACTTGATGTCACAACTGTTAAGTTGATGAGACGATCTTGTATCAGTGTATACCATAAATAAAGTAAAGTATATAGAGTTCATTAAAATAATCTTTTCTTCTTCGTAAACGAACTTAATAACCTGGGTTGTTCAAATTAGACGTTGACAATTTTAAATGCCACATATATATATATGTATCATATATATACGAATTATATAAATATGTTACAGTACCTATTTTTGTATAGAAACAGACCTTAGCTTTTAGCAATGTACAGTATTATCCTATCTCATGATTCCTTTTGCTAAAATTCGCTCGTGTTGAAAATGTTTCTCTCGGAACATAACTAAATCAATGTAGGAACACAGTACAAAATATTTGTATAGTCTACTCTGTGCATTTTATACTGAAGGTTTATACATGGCTTGCCTTTGCTGTCTATAATCCTACTCTGTATTATAAATGAGCATGTGTCTGTTAGCGTAACAACTATTGAAATGGTTTGGATGAAATTTGGAACAAATGTAGATTTTAATCTAGGATAAAATAAAGAATATTTTTCAAACCCACAAAATGAATGGATCTCTTGGGATACATTTAACATGGATAATCACACATGAGAGGTAGTAAACTACGAATTATCCCGGCACATTATTCGAAGAGCATTATAGTATTGTAAAATTAGACGCCTTTGGAATCATTCGAATAAATTTGTCGAAAGTATAGTGTGTCGAACGTCCCACGAATATCAAATTAGTCTCTGTACTTACTAATAGTACAAAGCTGATGTGTTTGTTTGTTTGATCGCGCTAGTCTCAGGAAACCACTAACTGACCCGGTTTGAAAAAATATTTTTGTGTTGAATAGTCCATTTATCCAGTTACCACGACGTTACGAATAATAATAGGGAGTACGGCGGGTGAAACCTCGGGGTGACGCTAGTATAATACAAAATGAGGTGTATTATTTAAAGCGAAGGATCGTAGAAACAGTGTGCGATCTCTATCCCCTTGAGAGACATACGTGCACATATATAGGAATGAAAATATAAACCTTGTTTACGAGTATATGACAAATATAATAAACTAGCGATCTCACCGGCTTTGTCCGTGAATGACTTGTCACCTTAAAAATAATACACTGAAACCTTCTTCGGAGATTACTCTGTCCAGGGGTGAAACCCACGTGAAAATCCGTTTAGTAGATGTTGAGAAAACCGATCACATATAAACAGCTTCAGGGGCTTTATTTTATAATGTGTATTGATACTGTGCCCCTTTTTTAAATCTGATCCCTGAGATTAGCTCGTTCAACAAACAAACAGAATCTTCGGCATCATCATAAACAACAACAACACATCTTCATACCAGTTCCTTAATGGGATACGCAGAGAGAACGGAGTCCACATAAGACAATAGATACATGCTTTATTATAATATTTAATCTATAATAGTAGTAAACAAAGAATTTCCTTTTTTTTTTCTTTCTTTATCTGGAAGGAATATTCCAGGAAATTTTACCAAGGTCGGTAGAATAGCAGGAACGGTAAAGAAAGGATACCAGACAGCTGTCCTCGAGAACAATGAAGGAAACCTGATTACTGACCCAGAACAAGTAAAGGAAGAATGGCGTCAGTAATTCAAAGAGCTACTCAACTGCCCACCAGTAGAAATTAGCATTGACGTACCAGATGAAAGTGACGACAATTCAGAAGAACAAGTACCAAGCTTTGAAGTGGTCAGAAAAGCGATAATTGAACCAAAAAACCGCAAGTGTCTGGGCATTGATGGCATACCGGGAGAACCATGGAAATAAGGCGGTGGAGGTGTGCAATCCAGACTAGATGAAATAATTATTAAGATATGGAAAGAAGAAAAGGAGTCAGTGGAATGGAATATGGGTATAGCATTCCCCATACATAAGAAAGGGTCCAGGAAGAAATGCTGTAACTACAGAGGGATCGCAGAAATGACGACAGCGTTCAAGGTGTTCTATGTTCTCCTGGGCCGTCCTGGGACTTGTTTTAGGAGGAAAATTTGGTCCCTCACACCATTTGCGGAATCATTGAGGACTATCAGTGCGGCTTTCGCCGAAACCGACTCACAGTGGACCAAATTTTCCTCCTAAAACAAGTAATGGAACAGAGATGTGAATACGCACAGGACATAAGCTACGGGTCAGAGTTGGAGCAGACCTCACAGAGGAGTTCGAAGTAGCCACAGGGCTCAAGGAGACGCGCTCTCATCCATGTTGTCTAATTTGATACTCGAATACGTGATCCGAGAAATAGTAATACATTAAGGTGGAGCGGAGTTGAACGGCAAACATAAGGTCATAGGGTAGGCCGACGACCTTGCACTGCTGGGGGAGAGCGCGGGCCACGTGCGAGAAATGGGAAAACTCTGAATGCTGAGGGGGATCTGGTAGGACTCAGAATCAGTCTGGACAAAACTGAGTATTTCCATATACGCCGCAATGCTGACTCTTAAATTGTACATAATATCTCTTACCAGCTTGTAACTGAATTTGAATATCTTGGTAGCACAATGACAGATACCAACCAGAGGGAAGAAGAGATCGACATACGAGTGCAAAATGCCCTAAGATGCTCTGCAGCCCTTCACAAAATCCTTACGTCCAAGCTCGTCAACAGGAAGAAAAAGATTAGAGTTTACAAAACAGTCTTAAGACCAATCTTGACGTATGAATACGAAGTTTGGACCTTAACTCAGAAGGAAGGGACAACCTCTTAGTGACGGAGCCTAATGTTACTGGCAAGAGCAAAGCTGTTCGAATTCGCTGGCTCGGCCACATCGAGAAAATGAAAGAGGATCGTGCGGCCAAACGAGCGTATCTAGGACGACCGAGAGGAAAACGCCCAATTGAAAGACCTAGATACCGCTGGATAGATGAGGTCTAGAAAGACCTAAGCGGCATGCAGGTGACCAATTGGCAGTCTGTCGCGAAGGGGAGGGACAAATGGCGTAGTTTAGTGTCGGAGGCCAAAATCCACTTCGAATTACTGCGCCGGCAAAAGTAAGTAGAGTAAGTAAACAAAATTCAACACGTTTAATCGCAGTCCATAACAATTCCGCCTAATTACGCCATAACATAAACATGTGCAATTAATGTAGTGAGTGCAGACAGCGGAAAAGGCATTAGGGAAGGCGGTTCGCGATTAGGATGCGGTCGCAGACCGTCACAAGGTCACACATTCGAATCTCTACGGCGAATCACAATGTCTTCCGGGAAATAAAATTAACATAAATAAACAATATTCTGCGTTGAGATGTATTCAAAACTGCTATGCGCTTTAGGACTTGTACCATACGACCAAATTTGGAAACTCTATAGTTTCTGTAAGAAATCATCTCCTGATCCATAATAAAATATATAGATAGAAAAGGGAAGCCAGCCGGTGTCCGCCTTAGTCGAAAGAGGAAGCAAATGTGGTTTACTCTCCGTTTCTCTTTTTTTCACTCATTTTCATGTACAATGCATGCGAGATTCGATAGATAAAAGTAGTTTAGTGTTTCACATCTTTCTTCCATATTATGTAACTAATACAGATGTTCGCCGTCATAAGATGCCCATGATCCCCTTGTCTATCTATATCTTCTCTATGGTCAGGACTCTGGTTTTGTAGATGTCTGTGGGCGGCTGCGGACCATTGCTTAGTGATAAGTGTTATATTACTTGATGCGGTAAATTTGTTTTTGACAAAAATCAACTTTGATGTTTAGATCAACTAGTGAATGGTCCAAGTCAGTGTGCGGTACTTAACTATCTGTTGCCACTTATAAGAACGACATTACCATTTTCTATATTCTATCAAACACTTTTGTCTACGGTAGATACAATTTTAATGTAAACTCCAATATGAAATATATAAGGGTGACCGGTTGGCTCAGTCTAACGTGGCGGTTTGTTCGCGTGTTAGGTCAGAGGCCGCGGGTTCGAATCCCGCCTAGGTCATGGACGTTTATATATGTTTTTCTATAATAAAAATCTTAAATATATTTCCGTAACCTGTAACACAAGTCCTTACGGTACTTACTACAGGGCTAGGCTAAAGTGATGAGACACAAGTCCTTACAGTACTTACCATAGGACTAGGCTAAAGTCGACAGACATATAATTATATTATTGTGACTATTATATGAAGTCCCATGATGCATTGCAGCCGAATGCGGCTGGCACATCCGTGGCTGAAACGTGAAAGCTATATGTAAACGCATGAGGCAGCTACGCAGCTCCACGCACCACATTGTAGCCACGCCTGCGTATAGCACGAGTGCTGCGTATAGCATGTTTGCTGGTGATCTAATAATATATAAGTCTGCCTAACGCCGTTACGGAAATTTTCACTTCAACAATCAGTGTTTTGGTTCTTGCCCTTCGCTATCTAAATGTCGTTTGTTCTTTGAATGAGAACGTAAAGAAAGATAAGATAGAAAGGGCATTGGCGGTTTATAAGTCCATTCCTCTTCAGTGGAGGTCAATTTAATTATCATATCAATAACTAGACGTGCCCCACAGTTCTACCCTCGTATAATCGACCCCAGTGAAAACCATTTATTATTTCGTAAAGATATTTTATTTTATTTTGAAAAAATTCATTCCAATTATTTCAGTTATTTTTGCTTGAAAGAATAATTTCTATATTTTTCATCATTTACCATCGAGGAAGACTGGGTTTACTTTTTAAATATTTTTATTACATTTTTAATTAAATACATTTAATAGAATATGCCTCATGACGTTATCAGGAAAATATAGCCTTTAGCGGAAAACATCATGAGGTAGCAGAAAAAAACTTACATCTTTATGTACTAGCTTGTAAATAAAGACTACATCTTTACTTACAAGCTTGTACATAAAGATGTAAGTCATTCGTGCTAAATACCACTTTCTACGTCTCACCTCACCACTCAGCGACTATTTTATATTCTAGTAGTTAGCAATATTGTAGATGTAACTATGCCGCTAAGTACAGTTTATATGACATACGATTATAACATGGCAGGCAACTATTTACCATGTAAAAATATTAATTGTGACATGTGCAGCGAGCGCCCGAGCCGTAGCGGGTGCACAATTATAGTCTGCTACTTTGTGTGTTGCCATCATTGATTTACAAAAATGCCAAGATACACAATCAGCGTCTCACAACCGCCGGTATAACAGGTGCGCACAATGTGAAATTACACACTGCAAAACAACATAAAATCATGCGCGTAAAGTTGACTTTGCAAAAAAAATGTATAAATTATGCACTTTTCTCAAATAAAATCTGCTTTGGAAAACGACTTAAAGTCATGAGCTTACTTTGCAAAAAAACATGTTTATTTATGTAAATACGTATAACACACAATCACGAACTCTTATTGGACTGTAATTCTACAGATTTATAACGAATTGTGTATCTTGTATTTTGTAAATCGATGGTTGCCATATTATTACTGTTTTTTATATGCCTATCACTACATATTATAAAATAAGTTTCGCCACGTCTGTCTGTTCACGATAAACTCAAAATCTACTGGACAGATTTTCTTACATTAATGGATAGAGCGATTTCCGAGTTGGTTTTGTGTATGATTTGAAAAGCTTATGATTATTTCGGACGTATGTTTCTCTTAAATGTCACCGATATGTTTGAAATCCCAATGATTTATCCATATCCATTAGGCCATGCTGTCTTAATCATAAGCAGCTATTCCGGGCAGGAAAAAGTCAGCCGTGTCTGCATGTTATTGATCTCGTAATTTCCTAGCCAATGTTTGCTACAGCAGCCATTTTTATAAAGATAAGTGAGTGCCATTTACCTTTTATATTTATTATAAAATTGGGCCCCGTCTTGTATGTGATGGATTTTCATGTGGTTCTCACTTTTGTATAGATTCCTGAGGAAGGTTTCGGTGTATAACATATCTCCTGTTATGTATAAGCGAAGCCGGGGCGGATCGCTAGTTAACATAAATAGATTTATTTGTCATTACGAAATCAATAATTTCATATAGCACTTAAAATTTCTAATGTAAAATGTCTATGTTAAAAGATGTTGATTTACACAAACACAAGATGTACGATTTCATGTTCTACTGTCATTGTAAATCATCCGTAATTGTACATTAAGATATTTTTTTGCAATGTCGACATTGAAATTTTCCTTGGGAGTCGCCCTATTTATGTGTGAAAACCGCATGAAAATCTGTAGATTTTAACAAAACCGATCACATTCACACAGACAGCTTTCGGGTTTTTGTTTTATAATAATTATAGATAAATATTCGACTGTCTGATGCAGGCCCAAGTACAAGGGCACTTGATGATGACAGAGAGACTATGTAATATAGAATGGCAGTGCTAGCTACACTCACATACCAGGGCAGGTAGTGAGTCACGCGCCTAATACGGCACTTGTTTGACTGGGCTACCCCAATGTTTTTGCGCCTGACCAGGTAACCATGAAACATTCTGGTTTTCTATCTGTCTTAGACCCTTCGTTCCCCGTGCCAGGAGAATTAATAGTTATGACTCGTAATGTATTGAGTTTATATTATAGAAATAGAGATGGGCCCAGCCATCCTAAGTCGAAAGTGACAGCAAAATTTAGCACACTATGTCTCTCTTTTTTTATTTTCTTCTCTCTGCATAATACGGAAGCCATAATAGATAGACAAACTGTTCTTCCTTCACTATTCATCAAAACGGTCAGTTATCGCCGTCCATGACACCATCATATAACTGCCTATGGTATCTATATCTTTATGGTTCATATTCATTTCTGACTAGCCGTGCCTACTTAGTTGGGCGTTGGTCACTTTGATATATATTTTTCCGCAAGTGAAAACACGAGGCACAGCTAGTACGAAAATATAGTCTAACCGTCTGAACGTATTATTACTTGACATAAGTAAAATTCAATTTATAATTTTTATTATGTGTAGTGCGCATTCCATCGGCCTAGTATCATAAAAAAAAGTAAAAGTAAAATTTGTGGGTGTGAGAGTAAAAGGAAAAAGGTCACATATATGCTAATTTGTTTTTATATCACAGAAAGAAACAATACTATGGTTTTTCTGTGATAAAATTATAAATTGCTTGGGTTACGGGTTTTTTGAAGTAAGCTTGTTTAGCGGCGTTATGACGGAAAAATATTACCAGTACGCGTCAGCAATGTATGACTAAGTGATCGTTTCCTTTTCCTAAATTTATTTGTGGTTCATTTTGTCCAAAGTTCTTACATACGCCTGTAAGTCTATAAGTTCGTCACTTTCTAGATGTAGTTATGCTTGTATCATCCGTTGGTACTGAACCCGCCATTAGGGAGTTCGATTTCGGTTTAATTAAGTACGCTCTGCCAACCAATCTACTGGAAGATAATTAAAGGGAAATTATAGTAATATACAACTTTTTTTACCCTAAAAGGGACAAACAAGCAGAGATACTTTACAATTAACATCTTCCCTTTTATCGCGTGATAAATCATCCCGGCCCTACACTCAGAAATTGTCCAATGTATCTCAGGTAGCTACCAGAATTGTCAATTTTTGTATAGAACAGTTGTTGAAAATGTTCTAGGAATTCTGTACACCATGTTTACATGTCGAAGTCAGATTACGGCTGGCCATTTCTGAAAAACAGGGCCGTTTTTATTTGTGGCGTGCCAACGATTAGCAGAATTGTCATTGCGAGACGTTCTTCAATATGGCGGCTGACGATAGCTTCATTAAATATCTTGATTTCAGGCAGTGATAGTAATCAATACAAGTTTGAAATCAGCCCGAGCGTTTTGGGTCACGCCGACAACTTTCTGGCTAAATTTCGCTCAGTCGTATTCAATCCGGCTAGTGGCCACGAAACAAAACCTGTTTTTGAAAATGGCTAGGCGTAATGAAGTACTACCATGCGTTAATTCGACTTCGACATATACATACGGACAAATAGAGAAAAAAACACCAATTTAGTTCTCTATTTGCCATTTTCCTGTAACGAACATGACAAAATAGACAATGAACGTAACGACAGATGTCAAGGATATTTGAGACTTTTTGCGACGGACAGACCGCAAAGACTGTAGAGAGGGTGGAGGGTGAAGGGGGGTGCTCATTCATGTGGAGTGTGACGTCATCTGCGAGGCCGAGGACGCATCTCTGACTCTTATTTATCCAAACGTGAACGATAACCACACCTACGACTTTACAACTGCCTATTGGATCTTTTTAGAAACTTTACAAAGTTATGGTCTTTTTTTTTGTTTACCCTACTGCGTCAGAAAGAGAGGTAATGCTTTACGAGCGAATGTATGTATGTAGATTTCTATATTCCTTACTGTATAGCGAAGTGTCAGTTAGCATCTACTTACTACTCGACCGCGTCAGAAGGATGGTAATGTTTTCGAGCGTATGTACTCGTATGTACGAATTTATGTAGATTTCTATGATTATTTCGACAGCCTGGACGACTTGACGGATTTTAATGCATGATTCGTAAATTCGTTTTAAAAACGCGAGTGCTGGGTACACACACAAATATATTCTAAGCGTATTGTTTTCGTACCTTTACGCTGTTATTGATGTCTCACGTTTACGCAAATGTTAATCATTACAATAAAACTACTTTTTTTCACCCGTGACCAGGCTATAAAGCTACCGCTTCCGAAACGTCACGCTAGTATAATAATTAAATAAACCACGATAAAATCCGTAAAATTACTTTCATTGTAGCGAGTGTTATTATTATTATTTGGCGTATTTTATCGCGTTTCTCAAGAATGATTTGAATTCTCAAGAAAGATGAAATTCTCAATTGTAGAATGAGACAGCATCTCCGAGATTTCGTCTCATTCCACAAGTAAATCTTGAGAAACGCGGTAAAATCCATTACAATAAACTACTTTTACGGATTTTATCGCGGTTTCCGTAATGTATTGAGTAACATTCGCGTAAATTTGAGACATCAATATGCGATAAAATCCGTTAAATAGTCAATAATATAATTAATTTTCTGTCTAAAACAAATTGTTGTATGTTCTATGTATTTGTAAGTCGTCGACACATTATCTCATGCGAGTAAGGTTGAGTATAAATAACATATATGTAACTAACTTTTTTCAAATGGATTCTGTTTTGTAATAAGTGCTTAAAAACAATCGCGTTAGGTTGACTTAGCAAAAAAATATGTTTATCTATGTCCAATCAAGGACTCCTAGAATGACAATTCAGTATGAAATCTTGTATTTTTGTAAATCAATTATCTCTAAAAAAGTATGCATACACTTAACGTGCAAGACTAGTAACTAACTCGATAAACTAGCACTCAACATTCGCTCAATACACTCTAAATCGAATAGATATTTAAAAAACACATGACGTGTCAATGGCGCGCTTTTGGATACACGTAGTTATAATTTATATTGTAAAATATAAAGTTGACAGAGTTGGTGATTTAAAAATAAAGAATAGGAGAGCCGAGTATAAAGAATGATGAAGAAAGTGTGCACAAGACGCCGAACAGCGTCTTGTGCACACTTTTTATGAATTCGCTCCAATCTCGTCAAATGTGTGCACAACGCAGTATGAAACACCGTTTCAATAATTCTAGTACATATTAATAACGATTTTGCAATAATCGATTATCGTAACAATAAGGAGCAACAGTGTTAACGACACGATGTTTCAGTGAGGGCATATCAATTGAATTAATGAGATGAGGGCTTACGTGTGGTCCGTGTGTGGAATCGTGGATGTGATTACAAATCGCCCCATCACTACGTGTTATGGCCCCTTTATATTTGGAACAATACATTTCATAATGTTTACACAATAGAAACTATAGTCGTTTTTCATTGGATTCGAGAACGTACAAAGAATATCTTTTTTTTGTTAGAGCTTGTGGAAATGTCATTATTCATTTTATAAAGGTTTAAAGGTTGGCATACATTCAACATATTCTATGGGTTTTTTTATAGAAGAGGAAGACAAACGAGTAATCGAGGTTTTTTACGACTACCGATGCTCATGAACAACCATATTATTACTATGCCTTCTGCCAGCTCTAATTGGCCACCGGCTACTCACAAACCGCACGAAACGCGACACCGAAGATGTCATTTTACGGCGGTATTATGTGAGCGAGAGGTACATCCCCGGTCGTTCCGGCCCAATTTCGTTGCATAGGAGGATGTAGTACTCTGCACTATGCATGGCATTACATCCTCCTATGCAGCATGGCACTACTTCTTCCTAAAACATCATAATAGAGAATTTTAAATTGAAAAATCTATACATAAACTATTAATATAACAAAATTGTTTATAATAAGCTTGTCTCAAAGCGATAATCTCAGCTCAGGGAGTTTTGGCCCGAATTGAAAAGTGAAATAGACCATGTGTGAAATATCGAGGCAGGCTATAGGTTATATACTATGTTCCTACAACTAAAAGGATCGGAGTTACGCGGGTGAAACCGCGGGGTGATGCCAGTTTAAAATCATATAAAAAGTGTATTTCTCGTATATAAACATCTGCACAGGACTGGGCGTGGTATGATCGATCCAGTAATATAAAAAAATGAATACATTATTATAACTAGTGATCCGCCCGGGCTTCGCCCGTGAGTAATTTTCATGAGAGATCGTCTTCCCACCTGGTGAACGGTCGACCAACACTCCGTTTTCCTAAACGCGGCCTCCACTCCAGTACCTTACAGGCCTATCTGCCATCTGTTCTTCTAAGTGTGTGACCAGCCTGTTGCCACTTCAGCGAGTTTATGAGAATAGACAATAGAATTTAATAAATGTTTCTAATACATAGCTACATCGTTTTTGGAGGCCGCATAATATATGCATTTGAATAATGTTAATGTGTATACGTAATTAATTATACAAAAGACGTTACCGCCTGCTACTGTATAGTAAAACGTTGGTAATGTTCCGTTTTTTATGCAAATTGAAAAATTAAGTTTGTCAAGGTCGCTTGGTAGCTTGAAGTGAGCAAGAACACATCACGCAGTTTAGAACGTGCACACCTTTATTTCTGGTTCGTAATGACTTCTGAAATGCTTGTGTATTCCTTGTAATTGTGATTTAGGATAAATAATACAAAAATGTACATCAGTGTAACTTAATTACCTGAATTTATTTTTTTCTATTTCTAAAAAGGTTGGTTGTTATAAGTTCGTATGTTTTTACAATTGCAACAGAGAGACGGCTTGAGTGTTGTTTTTGTATGTTTTTGCGTGCTTTGTCATATTTTGGCGTGAGTGTCGTTGGATTCGGCTTTTAGTTGTGCAAAAACACGAGATATCTATACTAACATAGTTTCTTTGCATTGAATAGACTCTGAAACTACTTGATCGGTTTAAAAAGTTATTTTTCCATTGGAATCCTAAATTACCAGTGATGTATTCGCTTATTAAACTAATATGAACAAAAATCAAAAGAAGTCCTTATTTACCAGTAGAAGTTATTGACAACCGACTGTCCCGTAAAATTTAATTGTTGTGTGTACTAAATTAAAAATAATAATTTATTATATTTTTCTAAATCAATGACTACTATGTTACATGAAATATCCGTGTAAAGCCGGGACGGACTTCAAGTTTCAAGAAAAGGTTTCGCGGGAAATGCACACGCACTGCCACCAGACTTGGGTGGGAACCGATGGGTGTGTGGGACCCGCGATTCGTTTCAGTCTTACCCACTAAACTTCGCAGGTGCCATATGCGGTCTGTACTGAAGTGCCGTGGAACTGTCAGCAACAGCGTACCACGGCGACTGGACAATCGAAATCTGGACTGCTCGAAAAGGTCGCTAGTCCGCTAACAGTACTAAGTAAACTGGCTTGGACCACGTGATCCTAACGCTGCTACTCCTGTGTCGCCAGGATGGACAGCAGCAGCCACTACGAGCCTTTGATATGATCGCGGGGACCCGAGGGAAAAGCTTAAAACTATCTTGGGATCCAAAACGAATCAAGAGAAGTAGGAAGTAATTCCAATGACCCTCCCCCGTCAAAGACGTAGACTCTTGCAAGCCGAGACGACTATGGCAGCCGCTTGCAGCAACATGAGTAATGACACTGTTTCTCAAATACTAGTTTTGGAGTTAACGATTCCTTGACGAGATTTGCGTAGTTAAAAAAAGTAAAACTGTGTTTTTTTTATAGTAGAGGGGGAGACTAACGAGCCGTCGGAGCCTTTCAACGACTACCGAGACTCGGAGGGCAACGCCCCTCCCCCCCTCCAGCCATGGCTAATTAGAAGCCGCACGAAACGCGACACCATAGGTGTCACTTTACAGCGATGTCAAATGGGTGAGAGGTAATGCCCCGGTCGTGCCGGCCCAATTCCGTTGCATAGGAGGATGTAGTGTCATGCACCATGCATGGCACTATCTCCTCCTATGTAGCATGGTACCTCTTACAGCATTTTACGCATTGTGAAACGAGTTCAGCGTGACGCTTTACAGTGCCTACGTTGCTACTACCTTTTCTTCACAATCATATTTTCTTTCTCTAGTTCTTTCACACTTTGCGTAATTTTTTTGCCACTATCTTGCTTGTTAACAAATAATAAGAGTAGGTGGAACACGTCACTGAAATGATAAGGAGCGCGGTGATACAACCCGCACGCAGCCAACAGCTTCTGTTGTAAATAGCAGGATCGTAGCCCGCATACATTTGGCCATCTCGCACGTGCTCTTTAATCAGGTTTACGGATAAAGTACCGACTATAATAGTAGAAGGAGACCA
Organism: Eumaeus atala; assembly: GCA_017140195.1. NCBI lineage: Eukaryota > Metazoa > Arthropoda > Insecta > Lepidoptera > Lycaenidae > Eumaeus > Eumaeus atala. The sequence continues at coordinate 727,337 of JAFELO010000253.1, read as the reverse complement.
AGGAGATCCCTCTCGCTCACACGCTGCCTTCTTATTAGTAGTAGCTACGCTGTCGCTTTTTGGGAGCCGATGGTATTATAGAGAAGATACGATGATGGAGGGCAACGCATTTGCATATGCGCGTATTAATGGAACTAGGTATCCATTTATTGAATGCCTTCGTTCTATCCTAAGCATAGTTTGTTTCTTTAAGCTATAGAAATAGACCTCTGCTGCCAAAGATATAGGTGTTATTAATGAAAATGCAACCTTTCTTTTTCCCGATACCCCACAGTTGGCCCATCCGGAACTAAATCACAAGAAAAGGTTTACTCTGGTGTTGTAAATCTCGTGTCATGTTTGTCCCCAGCAATTCCCGAAACTTGATTTGTTGTGTATTTGATTTAATTGAATGATTGATGGGTTGCGTCGGAGAAATTGTGGAGTACCCTAAATGTAATAACGCTGAAGTTTTCTTCATTACACATACTTTTGTTACTTCTAAATTCAAATTAGAATATTGTTATAGATTCTTATGTTTTGTTATCCAATAGTTATTTATGTAAGGGATTTAGAGTTAAGTTTATAATTGTTGTTTTAATAGATGTAAGGCTGACTTTATCTTTACGATGCCTTTTTAAATAAAGTTTTAGTAAAATAGAGAGAAGAATAATACAATACCCGTGTATTATTCCTGTTATTTTGTAATGTATTATTATTTTGTAGTGTTATTTACGCGAAGCAGGACTATTAGTCCTACTTCGCATAAACATAGTAGTATAACAGGGGATATATATATATATATATATATATATATATACGTAAGTGGATCTCTCGGTCCCTATGGCCATGATAGTAATAGTTAAATTTGCTGTTACAAATACATCGGGATGCATCTCTCCCATCTGCGGGAGAGCAGGAGGTCCCACTTTCGACCGCATGTGAAGACGATTCTCTAGCTATCACTTCATTAGCCTGGTCACAGGCGGACAGTAGAGTCTAAGTAATAGGGTCCTATTTTCACACTTTGGTTACGGAACCTTGAAAAGAATACGCAATATCTAATTGTCTAATTTAAAAAAAAAACAAATGTATAACCGCATTAACATTCTTGTCGGTTAGATGATCGTTCGGTCTACAGCGTTAGCCGGCACTCGGCAATCGCAGCAATAATTACTATTCTAGACGGAGCGACTTCACCCGGTTGTTCACCTTAAGGAGTTAATGGCGTCTTACTAATGCTAAAAGAAACGCCATTAAAAGCATTTCTATTCCGCAATGTTGAGCGTTCATACTAATTCCATTACATCCACTTTCCGTGTAATGTTTTTACAATGCAAGGCGTTTTATACCAGTTTAGATTTCCCAATTATTGTGTAGAAGCTATTATGAGTAAATAAATATGTATATGCATATATATATGCAATACTAGTGATCCGCCCCAACACCGCCCTTGAATAACTGGGCCGAAATGATACCTGTACAAATTTTACACTAAAACCTTCCTCGGGAATCGCTTTATTCATTGGTAAAACTCGAATTAAAATCCGTTTATGTTTCCAAGTGAAAACACGCAGAGAGGCAGTTTTTGGTGACTTTGTTTTAGAATAAGTAAACAGATGGACTTTGCTGAACTAAGACAGGAAAAAACCAAGGAGAGTTGTGAGTGGAGTGACATGGAACACGCTTTCTATCGAGACCCGAGGCGCAGACGAGTCTTGACGTGGCGGGCCGGGAAACCGATACTAGCATATCTATCTATACACGCTACAGTATCAACATAAGTTAACCAGTAGATATTCACAGTCTGCACCAATGATTCAGATCACTTTGTGACTGCTGCGTCTGTTACATAACTACGGTTACCATAATTACAAGACTCGGTTTAATGTTAAGGTAAAATTTCCAAAATATACGACCTGCTGGCCCAGTTGGTAACGTGGCGGCTAGTCCGCGTGTTACGCCAGAGTGCGACCTCTGGCGTAACACGCGGACTAGCTACCGAGGAAGCGAATCCCGCCTAGGTCATGCATAAATCCCGCCTAGGTCATGCATGTGACGCGGTCATCAAAGTCCCTACGGTACTTACCACAAGACTGGAGTAACGTGATGTGATATGTCCACTAGATGTTATTATTATATTTGTGACACACAAATGCAAGGAGCGTTTATTTCAACAAATGATCTAGCGGAGGGATCCATTTCTTAGTAAGACCTTCTTTATTTTATATGAGGAAATAAAAAATTACATTAGGAAGGAATCGAAGTGACCTCAAAAGTTCAAAGGTCGGTTAAACCTGATGCTAATACGATAACCTTTAGTTGCACGCTGGGATTTACTATACGTGCAGTGCCAGAGGTAACAAATTACGGAGCATGTGCTTGATCATAACATTTCGATATGTTCACAGCTGTTATTAAACTGTTCTTTGCATTATCTGATCGCTTTGTTCTCTCAAAAAATCTGCCTCTGACCTGTGTATAAAGGACACTTCCCACTGCCTTGGAAGTTATATATTTAGCGGATACTGTAAGGAAGATATAAGGAGACGTAATAGAATAAAAATAAAGAACAAAATGCGAAACTTTGTCATTTACAGTAAGAATTATCATAGAAAAAAACTATTAAAAACTTATATTTGGTGTCTATTGCTTACGGTATGAAAACCAATCTGTGAATCCGACTCCCACTTGACCAGTTTCTTTAATACGCATCGAAATTACATTACCTAAACGTTGAAGTGTGTTTCCCAGAAGGAATTAGTCCGTTCCAAAGTGACTATCCTATGAGTCGTGCTACAAAAATCGTTAGAACGTTAATAGAACAATTTGTGTAACAGTTTCCACGTGTAAGTGTGCGTGTGTAAACATCGGTTATAGTAATTGCGTATCAGCCGGGCGGGGGCGGGGCGACACGCGAACTGATAATAATTATTAGTCCAGAGCAATTAAGAGGCGCCAGATATACGCCATAGAGAGATAGCAGCGATCTACAGTGAGCGACGAAGACGACCTTTGCGTCTTGTTCAACGCAAAAATTCATTTTTCTTTCTTTCTTTCTTTCTTTCTCTGTGATCAATATCGATATCTTTTCTAACTTTGTGGGCTATAGACGAGCGAGGTAGACAACATTCGCGAGTTGTTCAACTCAGAAATTCGTCTTTATTCTGTATTTCTTTGTCGACAACATCGCTATCTTTTCTATACTTCTCTGTGAGCCGTAGTCGAGATAGCAGCGATCTACAGTGAGCGACGCATGTGACCTTTGCGGCTTTTATGACGCAGAATTTCGTCTTTTTTCTGTACAAGGATGTCATCAATGCCGATATCTTTTTTACACTTCTTCGTGAGCCACAGATAAAGTAGCAACGGTCTATAATGAGCGACACACGAAGACGACCTTTGCGACTTTTTTAACAAAAAAAATCGATTTTTTTCTGTATTTTTTGTCATCAATATCGCTATCTTTTTATACTTTTTTGTGAGCCATAGATGAGATAGCAGCGATCTACTGTGCGCGAAGTAGACACATCGATTTACAAAAACACAAAATGTACGATTTCTTGTTCGATTGTCATATACTAACTAGTATATTACTGTATAAACATTTTTTTTGCGATGTCGTCAACCTAACATGTATGACTTTAAGTGCTTTTCACAGAGCACCATTTAAAAGATTTTACCTTATACAGGTGAGTCTAAGGTGTTTTACAAAGTGTATCATTTGACAGTTGTACATCTTTTATATGGACGGCTTTGAGACGCTCACTGTATATCTTGGTATTTTTTTAAATCTATGATTGCTCGTCCGAGGTTGCAACGAGACGACATCGCGTAGCAAAGAGCGACGACATTACGCGTCAATGTGTAAGAGCCCTTACGTTTTCGGTCGTCCGCTTTATCATTTCCCAACTGGAGCGATTGGTCTCCAGTCATCCGATTAGGTAGTGCTACAGACGGTTATCCAAAGCGCAATCGATATTGCATTATTCATTACTGACCTCCTGTGTTACATAACTCGTATCAGCCAGACATAATCTAATTAAAATAGGTAAATCAATAGATAAAACATATCAGACTTATGTATGTGCTAGCGATCCGCCCGGCTTCGCTCGTGAATAAATTATACACTAAAGCCGGTTTAGAAAATCGCTTTATCCATGCGTGAAAACCACATGAAAATCCGTTTAGTAGATTTTGAGAAAATCAATCACCTACAATAAATATAGACGCCAGTAGTCACACGGCAGGGTGTACAGCCAAGTTTAAAGTAAAGGGACTGGCAAGCATGTGTACAACACGAACCATTTCCAGACATTTTCGAAACTTTCACAACTCGAAACCTACGTAACCTGCATAATATAATAAAATTTGTCAACCTAAAGACACTGACCCTGCTTAGACTACAAAATTCCACATATGTTGCTCGAAAGGTTAAGTATGGGTCTCGCTATGAACGATATTTTCAGGATCTTCTACACGAAATTTGGCACCCATTATAACTCTCAATTATTTCGCCGATGTAGCCGACAAAGTTGCACATTATAGGCGGCAGATTGGCCGCCACGGCAAAGGTTGGTGTATCGAATTTCGCTTTGTCATGGATGTTTGTTTTCTTTTTTTAAATAAAAATATTAAATATTATATTTCCCTTGTCTAGTATCTCTGACTGAAATGCTTACTACATTGCACAAGGCTAACGTGGTGTGATAATTCAACAGATTATAATAATATTAAAATTGAACTTGGCTCCGTGTTTTCACATCAATATTTTTATATTACTTTAGGATTAAAGTAAGCTGAAGCGTTGTAGCGTATGTGTACTCGAACGTGCACATGCCTGCGTCCGTGCTCAAGCCACATGGATTAATAGACGGCCGCTACATTGTGCGTGAGTGAGCACTCTACTCTCTGATTAATAGACGGCCGCTACATTGTGCGTGAGTGAGCACTCTACTCTCTGATTAATAGACGGCCGCTACATTGTGCGTGAGTGAGCACTCTACTCTCTGGTTGTGTGGAAATAGCATTCGGAAATTAAAAAAGGAAATTATTATACCATACTGTATTTTACAAAATTTTTCATAGAATAGGGGGGTAAACGAGCAATCGGAGCCTTTTAACGACTACCGACGACTATGAACATCCACATGATTACTATGCCGAGGCGTTGTTCACTTCCCTCCCCCCTAATGGGTCACCGGCTACTCAAAAACCGCACGAAACGCGACACTGAAGGTGTCACTTTACGGCGGTATTATGTGAGCGAGAGGTACCTCCCCGGTCGTACAGGCCCAATTCCGGTGCATAGGTGGATGTAGTGTCACGCACAATGCATGGCACTCCTCGTTCTATGCACCATGGAAACTGTAACAGTAATAGTAGCCTAGGGTGGAGATCCTCTTATAAGAAGGGGGACAAAAGAGCGGAAGAAGTGCTCTTTGTAACCCTCTTATAACAAGAGAGAATGGGTGTATACAGAATGGATATGGAAAATAAGAGGTAGTAGATTATGCAATTGGAAATAAGAAAAAAAAAAAGAAAGAAATTAACGATTCCCTTGGTTATGATTTTACGCGAGAGCAAACGCGGGACTTAGGTAATATTTAGTATTCAATAACAGCCTGACGATCACACGGCATACAATTTCTTCACTTCATCAATATGCAGCACCAGAATCTACAACGACAAGCGCACACACATCGAGTTGTTTAACAGTATTGACACGCACACATACACACAATCGACTAAAGGCTACCTCGGTTAAGCAATTTCGCAATTGAATAAACGTCTGGTTAGAACAATCGCATGCTTATTGTAAATTGTTCGTGTATCGTGTATCGCAGTCACATTTGCTATACTAATAGCTAGCTGTCGCGCGCGGTTTACTCGGCTTTTGTTACTTTACATATTTTGCATACATTTTGTAACTTTGTCATAGAATATATGTTTATAGTCCCGGATGAGTCGAGGTCGGTCGTCTTGACGTTCATTAAAAGAGGCCTATGTCCAGCAGTGGACTGATAAGGGCTGATAATGATGATGATGTTTATAGTACATGTTTCTTGCATTTTTATAGCAGTCCCGGAGCACTTCTACAACTATCGACGCCGATGAAAATCAGCATAATTACTATGCTGGTGCATTGCCCTCCTTTACTACTACCCTCCAATGCACACACAAACCACATGAAACGCGATACCGAAGATGTCACGTTACGGCTGTATGATGTGGGCGACACAAACCGCGACGAACCCGCGACCTCTGGCGTAACACACGGACTGACCGCGACGAACCCGCGGCCTCTGGCGTAACAAACGGACTGACCACGACGAACCCGCGGCCTCTGGCGTAACACACGGACTGACCGCGACGAACCCGCGACCTCTGGCGTAACAAACGGACTGACCGCGACGAACCCGCGGCCTCTGGCCTAACAAACGGACCGACCGCGACGAACCCGCGGCCTCTGGCGTAACACACGGACTGGCCGCCACGTGCCCGACTGAGCCAGCCGGCAGTCATTGCCATCGTTCCGACGCAGGGTAAAAGACTTAAAAATGTCGATAATTATACAGAGGGAGCCGCGGCTATCAGCTGTTACATCTGATAAAACTATACAAGAGTAAGATAATGCTTCCCAGTGGAAAATTTACTGAAGCGACGCACGTGCCTGCTGCCTGTCGCCCTCGCTGTATCGAGCTCTCGATGTTGCCATGTACGGAGCCACTCACAAACGCAACTCATTATTTCCGTACTGGTAACGTCCACTCGCGGCATCTCCTGATATTGTTCTAGAAAATACTTTGTTGGTCGCCTGCCTCGTGATGTGGTGGCGTGTTGAACCACAGACGTAAGTTTAGAACCGCGGGTCGGACCAAAGTGTTAATTGGACTTTTCAGTTTCGGCCCGGAGTCCTCAATTTGCTAAGTATTACACTGTAATATTTTTTATAGTCGTATCGTATTCATCGTAGCATTATGACGACTACCAACTCCCATAGACATCCGCATAATTGTCACGCAAATGCGTTGCATTCCCACCCTCCTCCCTTCCAATTAGGGGAACCCTTATGCATGACCTAATCCATGTTGCCGAAATATCCTCTTGATGTTACTAAGATTTGTGAGTATCCGGTGGTCTATTGGAAGGGAAGTGGGAAAGATGCAAACATTTGCATAACAACTATGCATTAGTAGCGTGGTGGTACTTATAAAAAACGACTTCTTGTTTCCCCCTTACAGCATAAAAAGGTGTTAACTGTAAAGTGAGATATTTGTGGAATCCTCAGAAAAACAGCTAAAGTAAATTATTTCATTGAGAACTGAAGCCGTTTATAACAGATGTTAATGAAACATGCAGGCAACACATTTCCGCTCAGAAGAGCAACCATTTAGGGAAGGAAATGGGAAATGCAAATTTATAATAGCAATCCATAAATTCCCAAGTCAAATATTAATTCATCTTCATTATTGACAGCAATGTCTTCGATTTTTAGGCAGTCCCATGCTAAAGGTTCACGGGTTTCGTTCTCCGCTGAAAAACAATCAAGATTATCATTTTTCTGTGTCTAGAATGCTGTGGAAGCGAAAATTGGGTGCTGGGCGTAAAGCTTATTGTGGGTGACGAGACTAGGGCTTTTCGATAAGCCTGACCCTTAAGATGTAGGAGATCAACTGTACTTTGACTTCGAGTAATTCTCATAATGGTAGATAATGATAAAAATGAATAAAAATGGAGGATAAAATTTTTAAAGTTACTATACGTAACTTATAGCCAACACAATACAGACGTTCAATGACAACTTCAGTGTCGCGTTTCATGCGGTTTGTGAGTAGCCCGTGACCCATTGGGGGGGGGGAACTGGAGGGGACCCACAGACATAGTAATTATGTGGATGTTCATGGGCCTTGGTAGTCGTAAAAAGGCTCCGATTGCTCGTTTGTCCATCTATGGTAAAAAAAGTTATAAAAAAGATAGATGATGGAAACGATGGACGCAGCCCAATAAGCTAGACAGACCTAAACAACAAGCTCCACGAAGCCATTCGCACCGCCGAGAATCGGATAAGTTAGCGTAATATCATAGTGATAAAAGTGACATGGGATTACGACCTGCGTAAAGAGGAAGAAATCGACGTTGCGAATAATATCGAAAGGTGGAGGAGGTTACACATAGCTGTTGTATCCAAAAAATATATAGTACACTGGCTGACCCAGCGAACGCTGTTTTGTCAGGTCGGGTGAACAATCCTTATCACTTAGGAGTATGAAAAATAGATACTAATATTCGATTTTCAAACCTACTGAATATGCATATGAAATTTTGTTAAAACCAATAAAGCCGTTTCGGAGGAGTAAGATAACTAATATTGTGACTCATTAGATAAACTTTTTTGATTGAGGATTCATTAGATAAACTTTGTTCTTAATGATAGCGCACACATTAAGTGAGACGTTGAAGTTTGATAACTAATCGAATTTTGATGGCCCCGGCCTAAGCATGGGAAATTCGAAATGCTTTGGGACTCTGTACCTCAAAAGTAAAAATTTTAAGGATCATTTTATCCGAATTCGTCAAGTCTTCGCAATCGGCGTGCGAATGTATGTAAGGATGACGTATAATTTTCAAAGTGTCTTAAATGGTAAACAAATATAACTTACTTCCGGTCTACGACAATATAGAGTAATAATACGGTAAGGTGTCACACAAAGAGCAAATTGCCAAAAGAATGAGTCGCCTTAAATACGATGAATGATTGTTAAGTAAGTTAATTAACATTTTTAAAGCATAATTCTATGGATGTCAACGTACACTTTGCGTGTGTCACCGTTTTGTTATGTTCTAAATAAAAATAGCCTTATTTCACTCACATGTAACGATTTTCATTTTTGAAAAAAAACATGATTTAGAAAGAGATTTAGAAGAGGCCATAGTAATGTCGCAGTAGTTTCTATTATATAATACAGAAACTACTAATTATAAAAATTGAATTATAGTAAATAGTAGACACCGAAAGATAAATATACTTCCCACATAAATAAATTAATTGTTGTGTTTACATTACCAATCGACTATCGATTTGTGCAAATGCGTTGTCTACTACATTACATAATGCGTATCGTGTTTAACAAAGACTGACATATTAATTAGAATGAAAATGATTCAGTGTGAAACAATTTATTTAACGGGTAAATATTTAATTATCATTCATGTCAGTCAGTCCATTCATTCACGTCATAAAATATTTCACCCACATCCCTGTACGCTGAAATAAAAAAGTAATCCGTAATGTCAAATTACCAACAATCCGGTGAAGCAGTATTGGGTTTCTCTTCGCTACCACAGCAAAAGTTCAGGTCCGAAAAAAAAATTCCAAGTTCAAAATATTGCTATCGCATTTTATTGAATCAAAAGTGTTATAGTGAAAAATTAGGGAGCCACCTCAAGAATAAGAATAAGAGTAGTGACAAATTCTTATTTGTTTTTAGTGCTAATCGTGTTAAAAGTGATTTTGCATATGTTCGTGATAAGTGACGAAAAATCGTAATTTTCATGTTGCTGGGGATTTGTTTATACCTAAGGTCACTTTGAAAAAACTGGACATATAGTCCAGTTACGCGAGAACTCACGTAATATGCTACAATATTTAGATATTATGCGAGTTCCCATATTTTATTGCTGTTCATAAATATTGTTCTATATGTAATGGCAAATGCCCTGACTTCTAAATTGTTTTTTACATGTAATGGAGAAATAAAGATTTTTAATTTTCTTTTAATTTTTACAGAACCCTCGGTGTCTAGCACACCGGGCCATTTTTTGGCATAAGGGGGCAAACGAGCAATCGAAGCCTTTTGATGGCTACCGACGCCCATGGACATACGCTTGATTGTTACGTAGATGCGTTGCCCAACTACAATCCGTCACCTCAATGGGCCACCGGCTACTCACAAATAGCACGAAACGCCACAGCGAAGCTGTGACTTTACGCCGATATCAAGTGATCGAGAGACACTTCCCCGGTCGTGCCGGCCCAATTCCGTTGCATAGGAGGATGTAGTGTCATGCACCATGCATGGCACTACCCCTTTCTAAAAAAAAAACAAGGATGCGTAGAAGGTGCAAGAATAGATTCTTGTACCTTCTGCGCATGCTAACGTAACATAACATAACGCAGACATAAGGTACAAAATACAAATACAATTTGCCCGTTTTTTTTAATACGTAATTATATTTATTATTTATGTAAAAACATAAGAGTTATTCCTAATTCTCGTTTATTTTTTAATTAAACTAAGCATTGTAACGTTTTTGAGATGCCCATCCATTAAGTAATTAATAAAAAAAACACCCATGTAACGCCCCGAACATAACCCTCCCCAACGAAGAGGGCATTTAAAAGCCTGTCAAATGTACATTCGGAAAGCACATCGTCATAATGTTAAATGGAGATGTGATTGACCCCAAAACGAGATAACTGAATCTTCGCTATCGTAGGAGCGTGGGGTGTTAGGTGCCTGGAATATAAATGAACAAAAACTTTACTGTACAATACGAAAGATATTACGGTAAATTGTTGGTTTTAGAGTGAGACACCAAAGACAAATCTATTTTGTTCCACTTTTTTATAACATTAGCAGCGTCTTGCGATGTTATGCACTTAATACTCTGCACTTTCTTGCAATAGCGTCGTGGTACAACCTTCCTCGATTGGCTATATATGTAACACCGAAAATAAAATTGGCCCCACTAGTTACTGGGTGTATCCAGCTTTATATAAATAAAATATAAATAAAAATTATTATATCGTTTATTGTGCATTGGTATACAGATTTCTTGCATGGGTGTGTGTATGATTAAGAAAGGAAACCAATAAAAATCGGTCGAATTGTAAGATATTTGATATTAAAATTTATGGTAAAATATACGATTCAATAAAATTATTACAATTTTAATATTGATTTGATACCAAATTAGAATTTTATAGCAAATCGATATGAAAATTGTTGTCATTTCGAGGAAATATTCAACTTGTAAAGTAGATAAGGTCTTCTTAACACTTAAAACCTTAAGATCGTTATCCGAAAAGAAAGCATCATTCTTATCGGTATTCTATAAAAATCTATGGTGATTATTAGAGGTATACATACAAATTGTTCCCCGCGACTTCGTGTCTACAGTCGAAACAACTCGCAATAGTTACTCATTCTATAACATACGTGTTAATCATGCACACAAGAACACTCATTAATTTCATTAAAACACGTTGCTTTTTGGCGTAACGAGTAACAAACATCCATACACCCATAGAAACTTTCGCACTTATACCTAACACAATTAACAAGATAAAGTCTGATATTGTTATTGTTTTACGCGCGCAGACGAACGAGGCGTACAGATATAAAACATACATTATGAATATTTATAAACAACACACTCCCACAAGTACAGAACACCTTATACACACATGTGCAACGTATGTATGTAATAGAGTGATAACGTTCTAAGTACCATTCGGTAGCCTGGACACATTGAACCATTAAAATTTTCATTATCATATCCACTAAATACCTACGTGTTATGTACATTACGTTAAAGTTCATAATGTAAATCTTAATCTATTTAATGTTGGATAGAATATGTTCTTAACAATGAGTTCTAATAACATTTCTGAGATGCAACTAAAAAGACGCCGACAGGTTTATGTAGTGAACAGTTACGTGTCCAGCCAAAGGTTAAAGCGAGAGGAAAATGTATTAGCACTGTTAACAACCACGGAGAAACTGCTGAAATCGGTCCATCTATTCTTATTGAGGGCCAGAAGTGTAATTTAAAGTTCAATATATTCACTGTTTAAGAGATAAATAATGTTTTGGCAATACCTTATGTATAGCAGTGACCTCGCGATGTGTTTCTTATTCTCCTATAATATATTGTGTTGATGTTAGATTACTGTTGTAAATAGGTAAATAATATGTATGTGTGCATAATTTGCCTGGCAGGATATGTTAATTTTATTGTTCTGAGTACATATTACGTACGGAACGTCACTAAAGTATAGTACGCAATATTTTGAATAATGTGTCGTGACCGTAACAGCGGACAGATGCCTACGCCGGACTAATAACACACACATGTGTACACACGTGTATATACATATAGTGGAAATTCCGCTTCGCATAAACTTGTGTCTTTATCGTCAGATAACAATAAGTTTTGGTGGTCATTGAGCAATCAACAGTCACAATAGTTTATAGTTATCACAAGTCGATCAGGATACTTACAATGTTTCTTGTACACACTACAAATATCCGTGAAAACACAAGATACGAAGATATGTGGTGCACTCCCACACAGCGGCCGTTAACCCGCTGCCGGTCTGCGTTTCGAAAACTTCGCAGGGCGTTTAGTGTACTCAAAAATAGACAGATGTATTTTAAAACACGCGCGGGAACACTCGTATTTACATTCGGCCACTAGTCTCACATGGAAACACGTATTACTGTACGAGTTGGACGGCCATGAGCAAAAGTTTCAAGTACTTAAAGTTAGTAACGTAAACCGAGGGTGAAACCGTCGACGGCGCGGGAACCACACGACGCTCAGAATTCAACTGGCGCCTCGACCGCTCCGGCCTCCGCACCGCGCTTCGGCGAACACCCACACACGCGCACGTCTGTGCACACACAGACGCATCTCGCACACAGATGCACATCATAGTGCCACTATGAGCGCACGCCGCGTAACCCGAAACTGATAAACAATTTTAAAACAATACTCGACTGCACTTTATCCCTGTTTCCCCTGTGTTTGGACGACTTACAAATATATCTTGCTGTTATCTAAAGCTGAGGTTTACCGTTGATTAACTGACCTTCGCACGATTTTCTGGGCATATTTATTAACATTTGCCACAAAGATGACTTAACAAATAATACGATATTATAAATGCCGCTTCGCTAAGTAAGAGCAGTACGTAGAGAGAAAGAGAGAGATGGCAGACAGAGTCGGTAGGTATATTTCTAATTTGTCCCCTTCAAAGTAATCCCCCTGGGATATTATTATACACTTGTGCCAACGTTTCTTCCAATCTTAAAAGCACTCCAAAAATATTTCTTTGTATCTAATATAAATATAATTTCCAGCTCCTCCTTCGATGCCGTCTTTGTCTCATCAATCGAGGCGTAACGACGTCTGTTCATGTACCTCTACATTTTCGGGAATAGGAAAAAGTCACAGGGGGCCAGATCTGGAGAATACATAATAATGGAGTGTTGTATTTGGCCAAGAAGTCGCGTACATCGATTATAATCGAATGGCACGAGCCAATCGACATGCCTAGGTCCTCGGCAATTACTCTAACGGTGATTCGACTATTGGCCAATACCATTTTATCCACGTCATAAATTTTTCCGTTTGTTGTTGAAGTGCTCGGGCGTCCGGCACGCTATTTTCACATCTTCTCGGCCGTCTGAAAACATTTTGTACAACCGACAAACAAAAGTTGATTGTGTCCAAAGTCTCCGTATGCTACGGTCAACATTCGGAATGCATCGGCACTTAATCGTCACTCGTTTTTCACACAAAAGTTGATACATCGAAGAAAAATCGAAGACGAACCAAATCACGTGCAAGGGCCTTGCTTGTCAACAATTAAATGAACATTCAAAATGGCCGAACTAGTCAGGATAAGTGAGATACACATGTACCGACATAACGCCACAAAAAAATCGAAATTGGAATATACGTAAACCGCCAAAAATATAAATTCGCTTTTTGAACACATCTCGGTATAACACTATAAAGGTAGCTCAACACTTTCACTAGTTGTTACAGTAAAACCTACATGTTACAGTAATGTACTTTTGCTATAAGGACAACTAACTAGGGCCTACAGAAGTTATAAACCTGCAAAATAGTTAAGACAACGTCAGTGTTAAATTTTAATATATATATAATATATAATGTATAATAATATATATATAATTATACATGTACATATACATATACAATAATAAAAGTAATAAAAAGTATAAAAATATTAGCAAGACCATTCGAGGTCAACAGTTAAAATAATCAGTTTGTTTAATTATACCTACTTACAGATGTACAAAAATATTGGATAAGATCCAATCCGACTAGGTGTGTTTTTTATCACACTCACCGGGTTAAAAACACAAATACTGAATAAACCATACCAGATTTATCTGGTAACTCAAAAAAAAAATTGATGAGATACATCTTGGAAGACAGACAAAATAAATTTGTTTTGTTAATAGCACAAGTACTTGCATTTAAGCATCGAGTAAAAATATATTACTTTGGCTTGCGACCACCTTATCTGTACAGTAGACAAAAATGGAACTACAACTGTCATTATTACAAACGCGTTGGCGCATGGCGGGAAGAATAAACTGGATAAATGTGTAAGCGATGCAATGTGGTCTGCGTTTGCGTTTTGACGAGCCACTTTAAGGTTCCGTGCCCCAAAAGCGAGACCCTATTACTAAGACTCCGCTGTCCGTCTCTCCGATGTCCACCTGTCTATAACTCAGAAAACTTTATAACGAAATAGTGGAGATTTTTCTCTGATGGTGCATTAACGTTGCCGCTTTAACAACATATACAAAAAAAAATGTATAATAGAAAAAAAAATCATGTGGCTGCCATAAACAAAATTTTTGTAGGTTTTATGGATTATGGTGCGGAACCATTAGTGTGCGACTCTGGTTCGTCCATCGTCGATTTCTGGGTGTTTAAACATACCCCATTTTGTACCCCACAAACGAGTAAACACCTTAATAGTGGTGGCTTAGTTTTTCATTTAGAATAGAATAAAAATAGAGGTTATGAGCCTCCGGTGGCCCATTGGGTTACAGGTTGAATAAGGCCGACGGATATGCATATGGGGATACGTTAATGGGCGTCGGGAGGCACCAATTTGTCATCCCTACCAGTGCTTTATCATTAAAAGCAAATTTCGAACATTTGAATGACTAAAAGCAGTAAAGCAGTTTACTTTTAGCATAAGTTTTATTTGTAGCCGAATAAAGTGTTTGAACATTGTTTTTAGTGTATACTGTAAGTGTAACACTATGTAATCTGATTTTTTTAAATATATTATAAACGAGCAGTCGGAGAGTCTTGATAACTACTGACGCCTATAAATACTCGTATCATGAATTAAAACATTTTTTGGTTTAAAAGTAACACTTTTAATATAACTGTTGCACCCAATAAGGTTAAGTTTGGCATAAAAATACACTGCCTCCTTGCTGTCTCTTTCCCCAAAGGAAAAAAACTGCAACAGCGAATTGAACACACATACATATAAAACTATAGAAACAAATTTAAAAGGGTACACATTGAAACTCTTTAAGTGCAAGAATAATTCTGTACCAAATTTAATGTGTAACACTCATGAAAGTGTCACAGTTAACACACATAACATGTTTTTGAGTCCATGGTTTAAACTTTATAATTCACCACAACCAAACGCGACTATCATTCAAACTATCTAAACAAATCCAATTTGAATACAATGCTAATTAAACTTCTGCTTGTAGCACATTCCGAACGTACTCTCAACTTCGAATACGATTTGACTTCGGTTGGTCCAAATGGAATTTACAAAGAAATCAAACCAACTTCGTAATATGCGTTAAATTACGCAGAGTAAACAACACGACAGAGGTCTATCGTATTTGAGCAAAATTGTTCGTTTCGAAACATATATGCATTTCAGTATTCAGAATTAATTGTATTCAAGATTATTTTCAAGATTAAATAAAATAACAGTACTGTATTATCGTAAGTACAAAATTGGACTAAAATTCGTTGATGCGTCTATAGCAAAACTTCTTTGCCTTGGTTATGTTCTAATAACATGAGTCCCTGGAAGTATTAACTACCATGTCTAAGAATACTTTATGATTACAATATAATCCATAGTAATGCTATATATGTAAACAATTTTTTTAGTAAAGAATGGCAAACGCGAAATAGACGGTTTTGTCGACTACCGACACCCATAGCCATGCGCATTATTGTCATGCAGTGCCCTCCTTTCCTACTCCCCACTGATCCATGGTTTTTAAATATACTATGTTGTATATTAGGAATGTATAATATATACAATCAGTCTTATTTTAAATACAATAAATAAATAATGAAATTGTAAATATTATTGGAAAAACTAAACACTATACAATTAAACAATAATTCTTATTTTATTCCAAAAATAGTACTCACTCGGTATGAGGCCATCAATTTTTCTCAGTGCGTGGAAATTACCTGAAATAAAAAACACTAATATATGTTTAGACATCGATATTACCGACCGGCGCCCACTCCGTTAGTCGTTAATGCCCGAAAAAGGAATTTCTCCCTTGTGGTAGATTTTACGCGGGGCACGGTCCTAGTTTTTTTTATTCTGTCGAAGGGAAAATGCTTTAGGTACCACCATAATGTCGGACTCTGCACTACCGACTAAAAGCCTCCCCGAGTGCCTTCCGTCGTCACGGTGACTCCACCGTCGCGATCGAACACGTTCGCGGGGACACTCGTCCCGGATCTATCAGCGACAGAACACCCTGGCGACATAGTATAAACTATGTTAATCCTGATTAGTGTAACTTTCGGTAAGTGAAAGAATGTTCATGATCGGGTAATTATTTCCGAAGCTCCCCCTACAGAGAAACAATAGACACTTTAGGTACCTCTGTATATTAACAGAAATAGATAGATAATAATAGATATGTATTGGCAAGTACAACCTACGCTCGCTGCTCATAATTTTTCATCTCGTCTTATAATGATTTCTTAGGTTTTCGCGAATGTTACACATTATAACACAAACTACTAGAACGGATTTTATCGTGGTTTATCAAGTATTTTATAAACCTCCTCTTACAGTCGATATCCTCAATGTTGTGTTATAATAAAGGTGATCTGTTCTGAGGTAATATTGTCTACCTCGTGGTCTAGTACGCATGTTCAAACAGTGGCCCTTTAGAGGAGTGGAGGAAAAACAACACATCTGCTTGACAACAATAATGCGCAAGTCAATACTTACGTACGACGTTTACGACGGACGTACTTAGCCTCTATAGTATAAAAATAATTTAAATCGAAAAATCTTGATCAAAGATGTTGCTAAAGAATTACTATTATCAAACGCCTAGGAAGGACCTCTCGGTCCCTCTGATCATGATAATAATACGTAAACTTGCTGTACCAACACTCTCATATCGGAATGCATCTTTCCCATCTGTGGTAGAGAGGGGAGTCGTCTTTCTTTCGACCCCAAACCGGGTCTCCTTGCAAGACGGGGGCTGATAGCAATCCGGTGAAGCTGTGTCGAGCTTCTCTTCGCTGCCACAGCATAAGTTCAGGTCCTACGAAACGCCAATTCGTAAATAACTTTATGCTAATTTACTATGTATGTATTACGATATACATACATATATTGTGAATTATTTTTATAGGGATATATAAAGATAACTTGAAAATGGGGTCAACTAAGTAAAGAAGTAGCCAAAATACAAAAGCTTTGTTGCCAAAATTGAGATCATTTTCATCGGTCTGCAATCGAGCCAAGGATTTTTCATGGCCCCCTACAAATCTAAACGAGAGTAAAACTGTCTGGAAATTAATTTGATTGTCTCTTATTTACCAACGAAATGGTATATTCTCAAGACGACGTATATATATATAATACAGGTATCTGGCATTTTTTAAAACAGAAGAATAATATTCAAGATGTTTTTCAATTCTGTTGGAAGAATAAACACAACATTTGCCTAATCCTTCTTATTAATTATAAAAGTAATTTGTTACCCTATTCTAAATAGAGATAGTATAGATAGAGGAGGGAAGCCAACCTAGAACGCATCTATTTCATTCGAAAGAGACAGCGTGTGTGGATTACTCTCTGTCTCTCTTTTTCCAATAATTTCTCTCTGCGCAATGTGTATGCGAGATTACATAAACAAAGGCTCATCTTTCTCTCACTCTCGCATTCTCATCTTTTCTCTCTATTAACCAAGACGGCCAGTCGCCATCAAATAACTGCCTATGGCATCTCTCTTTTGTCTATATTATCTCAATGATTGACTGCTAGTTACGCTTCTGTCTTGTCTATTTTTGCGCCAATGTCGTTTATAAGTGACTTCTTTATAGGAGACATGACTTGATATTCGCTTAGACTACATGAATCTTTTAAATCATTCTACTGGCCTATTCCACTAACTATCCTCTGAGGATCCTATAAAGGTTCTATATTTGTTATTACTAATATAGTTTGTTAGTTCCTTTGAAATGAATATGAAATTCACCTGTCAACATAAAGCATCCACGATTGTACATAAAGATATAAATATATGTTGTCAACTTATTTGCATGATTAGTCGTTTTTACAATGCAGATTCTATTTAAAAGGTGTGCAAAATTTAAACATATTTCCTTGAAATATCAACCTTACGGGCATGTGTTTAAGATGTTTTACAAAGTGCACAATTTGACAGGTACACATCTTTTAAATGTACGGTTTGAGACGCTGACTGTAAATCTTGGTATATTCCTATATCTATGGTTAACTCATATAAATTGATTAGATCTTAATTTTCGTTGGTACGGAACCCTCAGTGTACTCTCCGACTCGCCGACTCTGCACTTGGCCGGGTTCTCTGTCTGTCTCTCTCTCTCTCTTCTCAAGGAACTTCGTTCCGTCCGGGTGGCCCGTGGCCATCACCACGAAAAGCCTTGAACCATAGTGGGAATTAATCCAACAAAGGAAACATCTAGGTATTATTAAAAAGTGTGTTAGCAAGACCTGTGCTGCATTGTAACGTAATTGGGCCGGCACAACCGGGGTGGTACCTCACGATCACATGACATCGTCATAAAGTGCGGTTTTTGAGTAACCGGTAGCCCATTGGAGGGAGAGAAGGAAAACGCATTGCCGACATCAAAAGGCTCCGACTGCTTCTAATTATCCCTAAAACATAAAAAAGTCCAGTGATAACAAGCTAACTATAGCAATATCCGAAGCTCTATGAGACGGGTATTAATGTCACCTTTATAGGAAAAACGTTTAATTGCCATTTTAGCTACTTAGTCATAATGAATAAATTTGAAAAAAAAAATCCGCCATAATTTGATACATTTTCCGCTTCAGCGGAGCGAATTAACGAGCTGCGTAATAAATTACATCTGACAATTCCTCGGCATATTTCAGAGGAACAACTGGAGATGTATTTTATACAAATTATGATGTCGCCCGTCTTCCCGGTCTCCTCCTTTAAATAAATTAAAAGCAATTACTCATTCTGTGTCACTATCGTTAAGGTTTTATTTCAAATAAATTAATTTGGACGGCTAAATGATCTATAGGATAAATGTGAAGCGCAATTGCGCAGTAATTGAAGTTTACTCCTTTACAGCAGACTATAATTTCCACAATTTTCATTTCGCGAACATTGTGAAGTTGGCCCCCTCCCTTATATTATTAAATTAAATAGAGGCACCTTCAGGTCTATTATCTCCGAAGAGGCAGGCAGAGGTGTGCTAGTACATCCACAACTCCAGTAGATATACTAGCACACCCACGATTATCCAAAATCAATTTTATTTTTATTTCTTTTACAAACAGATAAAAATATATCTACACTAACATTATAAAGAGGAGACGTTTGATCGTTTGTTTATTAGTTTGCTGGTTTGGATTGAGTGAACTGCACCGATTTGAAAAATTCTTTAACCATTGCAATAGTATATTATCAGTGACGAACGTAGGCTGTATAACGTTTTCTAAAACATTTAAATCATCCTGAAGACTTCGTTATTGTAACCAAAATGTGAAAAAATATCAAAGTAAATGCTTATAGTAGAAATTATTGTCAACTAACTGTCCCGACGGACGTTGTTCTGTCATAAATTTAATTTATTGTCGTTGTAACGTGTAGGAAATGATCGGTGTTAAAATGAGAAGGGGCCTGCTCCGATGGTTCGGACATGTGGAAAGAACGATAGATGAAGGTTAACGAAACAGATATACAATGCGAATGTGGCAGGATGTAGATACCGGGGAACACTCACACACCACGATCAAATTGGCCGGCTACTGTCCGAAGGTGGAGTTCGGACTCTTCGCAAGCGGCGGGTTTGTATGAAGAGAGTTGTGAAAATGGAGAAGGCAAGGCAGGTATGTAAGGATCGTGACATGTGGCGCTACGTTCTCACTGCCTACCCCGTTAGGGAACTGACGTGATGACGAGTGGCACATGTGGCAACTGTAGCTTAAAAAAGATATATTACATTAAAAAAGATACAAAAAAAAACAAACATAACATCAAGACCGCAAGATATAACAAATAATACATTTGGCGCTGACCGTTACTAAATACCTATAAAATTTCTTCGGGGACTTTTATCAGCTTGTGACTTCTGAACATCTGCCGTCTCAGTGCACCCGTGGCCAAGGTTGCTGTAAAGCTCCTGAAGTGTCGGGATGAAATAAAATGTATCGACCAAAAACTCATCCATTTACGAAATTTTATTTACAAAGGATAGAAAAAAGTTCATATAAATCCTTCTACGTATCCACGTTAAAGTTTTAGTTTTATTGTTCCTACTGTTTATTCAGAACATATCTTCAAAGCAATGTGAATCTTAGGACCGTCGCCTTAAATACTTAATCCGAGATAAATAAATAATCTAATACCGAGACAATTAAACTACTAACGAGTAGTATAATTGTAATGAGTAACATCCTTGCACACTTAAGAGATCATAATACTTATGATAAATGTGTGTAAAAGTAGTCCCAAATCATATGTGGCGCTGATACTTACTCCGGATGCAAAATTTTCCACGGTTTCAGAATCGTACGGCGCTAGCGGTTTTCATTCACCAATGTATTTTTAGTGCGCACCCTCGATTTATGTTAAACTAGATTCACAGACCATGATGCATATGTACAGCGTCATTAAAAACTAGTCATGAACGAGGCGGACGAGCCTAATAAGGGTTCCGTAGCATCAAATAACTAAGAGGGGTGCCGTGGCATCACACAAAAAATAATCCCATGTTTGTTTGTTTTTTAAACTCTTCAATTCTTTTTCAAATCAATTTACACATGAAGTTTTTCTTGAATTATATAATAGGGGTCCAGGGTTCAAAGGTTATAGGGCAGTGGGGCACTTTTTACCACTTTGGAAGTGAGTATCTCAAAATATATTTCTTCTTAGAAACCTTCAAAAATTCACTAAACAATAAATTAGAAAGAAAAATCTAGGCAAGGATGCCCCCTGCACGCCTGTCCCTTATACTCTTTTTAGGTTTTTTTTTCCGCACGTCTACTTTTGGACTTTAATCCTGAAGAAACGATTTACAGCCCGTGCCGACGTGGTGTGGACAAAATACCAGGCTAATTGATAACTGGTCGAAACGACGAACTTAAAAAGAGCAAACAAAATGTATTACATTATATTCTATCATCTTTTCAGAAGTAGAACGCCAAATTTAAGTTTATTAGAACTGATAAAATTTGTGTGAGGGGACCTAGAACTTCCTCTGCCCTAAATTTTCTCAACAATGGAAAGAAACGATATTCGTGCGGTGATAAAGTTTTACGTTTTAAATGGGAAAACAGCCACCCAGATTAAAGTCAAGCTACACAGCGTTTTAGGTAACACTGCTCCTACATTCAATACAATTCACACCTAGGTAACTGATTTTGAACGTGGAAGATAGAGCTGCGAAAACGCCAATAGGTCTGGCCGTCCAAATGAAGCCACGAATCCGGACATGATCAAAAAGATTCACAAAATCGTTTCTAACGATCGGCGCTTAAAGTTGCGGTACAAAGCTGAGATGGTAAGCATTTCCTCTGAATGCGTTTTCAACATTTTACACCAACACTTGAGAATGAAAAAGCTGTGCGCGCGATGGGTGCCGCGTTTGCTCATTGTTTACCAAAAGCAACGTCCAGTGGACGATTCGTCGGAGTGTCTGGCGTTGTTTAAGAGTGATATTTACTTATTTTTTGCGGCGTTATGTGACAGTAGATGAACATACTCGTGAAACAAAAGAACAATCTAAGCAATGGACTGAGAGCGGAAAACCGAGGTGTGCAAAACATTTTTGTCGGCCGGCAAAGTGATGGCGGCTGTTTTTTGGGATCCTCGAGGGATTGCTTTGGTGGATTACTTGCAAAGAGGAAAAACATGAAATGAAGAGTATTATGGAAGCTTGTTCTAAAAATTTTGTGAAGAAATCCGAAAGGAACGGCCTCATTTAGCTAAAAAGAAAGTTTTATTCCACGACGACAACGTACCTGCGCACTCGCCAAGGGTTTGCAAGGCAGTGCCAAACTCCATGAATTGTGGTTCGAATTATTACCGCATCCCCCCTATTCCCCAGATATATATTGATCCAGATGTATTGTTTGAAATACATTATTAAAGCTTTACTTTGTCGTTTCGAATGCTTATCAATCACCCCTCGTACGAAGAGTAAAATCGTGCGAAGTAAAACGTATTGTAACGCTAGAGTAAGGATTTACCGCGATTGCGCTCCTCTAGCTTTATCTTCGGGATTATGTTCGTTGTTAAGGAGTAAACTCCAGTCGCGTGTCGGAGCTGACACGCAAAGATTTAAATTTTTTTTATTACATTTTCACTTCTAGGAGCCTGTAGTAGTATACTCAATGCTTCAAAATTATTTGCCAGTATTATAGTCTCTAGCGTTTGGGAAAACGAAGTGTCGGTCGACCGTTCATCAGGTGGGCAGACGATCTCCGTGCAGTGACCGGTCCGGGATGGATGCGACTAGCGGGATATCTGTCGTCTTGGCGTTCATTGAAAGAGGATGATGATGTACTTAAATTGATAAAGTTCTTTTCTTCTATAGTGGTAATTCTTAGACACATCTAGATTCTATGTTACGTCAACGCGACCGCACTGGGATTGATGTCATAGACACATGGGACTGGGTGAGCGACCTCCGTCAAACCAAACAAACAACTGATCAATACCGTCCTCAGTCCTGCCAAGGAACATTACCCCTACATGAAATTTGTCCATCGCTATCATTAGTGCTAATGTATTTGTAACTAGCACCGCCCCGCGCTGTCAGCCGCTGTACTCCAATTCTGTTAGTCGTAGCGTCATGGTATGTATCTCTTCGGCTATCCTCGGCCTATCCTCACCATGGTTCGAGCCTTGTCGTGGCGGTGGGGCTTAGTAGCCCTGGGTCAACCCAGACGAAGCCAATCGAACCGAGGGGGTTCTTTGCACCCCACTTATAAGAAGAGGGGGCTTAAAGATCATGAGGAGGAATCGCTCTGGGTACCCCTCTTCTTATAAAAGACTTAACCTAGCAAATCCTAAGTAAGAACTTATCCTAGCAAAATACGAGGGCTACACTTTTTTTCTTATAGCTTAAATCTCTTAAAACTTGACGGTCGTTGTTAATCGTGGTGCTTTACAATGCCATAGTGACATGGGCTATGGTGCGTGATCTAAGTGCTGTTGGCTATAACAATAACATCTGTGGAATTAACACATCACGTTAGCCGAGCCCCTTTTTTTTGACGCGGGGAAACGCATTTACCCCACCGCCACGGCAAGGCTTGAACCATAGTGGGGACTTTTAGGAAACCTATGGGGGATATGCTCCGGGCACAACTGGCAATTCCTGGAATTCTGTTAAGTGCGTGTTTAAGTACAGGGTAAAAATTAATATTCGTTTCATACGAAGTGTAGAATATATCGCAGTGAATAAATGAAAAGCATTTTTATTATCGTATAGGCGGAGTAAACGAGCAATCGATGAGTCCGACGTCCTTACACATTTAGTAAGAGGTAGTGCCATGTTGCATTGCATTGTAATTGCATAACCGGGGAGCTACCTCTTGTTCACTTGACACCGCCGTAAAGCATCATCTACGGTCCCGCGTTTCGTGCGGTTTATGAGTAACCGGTGGCCCATTGGGGGCGCGAGATGAAAAGGAGAGCAACGCATCGGCGTAGTAATTATGCTGATGCTCATAGGCGTCGGTAGTCGTAGAAAGGCACCGGTAGCTCGTTTGTCCCCCTATACTTTAAAAAAGACATCCGCATTATTGTTGTGGCAGTTGTGTTGCTCTTACTTCCTCCCCTCTAAAGGACCACCGGTTATCGCGCACAACGCGACGTCATATCTGTCACTACGACGGTAAACGGTATCATGTGAGTGAGTGGTCCTTCCCTGGTTGTTTCGGCCCAATTCGGATGCCAAACATCTTGTAGAGTGAAAATACAAAACATACCGCAAGCTTCGACTTAAGATACGCGTATTAATTCACTGGTATCGCCCCGCGGATTCACCCGTGTAATAACGGTCATACTAGTCGTAGCGTACCATGACGCTTTCTCGATAAAAGGACAATAAAAAAAATCGATTCTGTCCAGGAGTTCCGGAGATTAGCGCGTTAAAACAAACAAACTCTTCAGTTTCATATTATTTTTATAGGTAAGAACTTCAAGGTCATATGTGAGCAGATGCGCTTAATTAGTGGCACTGAATGAACCGCCTATTTCTGGTCGCTCCGTATCCGAAAGCGTCACTCGAAACTATTCCGCGACTCATGTGGTACCCAGTTACCTACTCAGGTGGCGTCGGGATGTTTATGTGCACTAGCCTGGTGTGTCACACCTCTGTGACTGCATATCTATACTAATACTATACAAAGATAACAATTGGTTGTTTGTTTGTTTGTTTGCATCGAATGCCGAAACTAATGGAACGATTTAGGAAATTCTTGTACCTTTAGAATCCCACATTATACGTGTTGAACATGGGCTATATAACACTTTCTAAAAAGTTTTGATCATCATGAAAGCCGTTGTCATGATAACGTGTAATGTTTTTGAGTCCGTAATTAAATGTTGTATTTTTATATTAATGAAATTAAGTTAACTTATAACAATTCTTAAAGTCAGAACGGACGAAAACTATTAAATTTCTTATTTTTATCACTCTAAAAATGTCCTCATGCCGCATTGCAATTAAAACAAAACTAATTTAAAGAAGATTAAAGTTAAACATTTAGTGAATGCGGCCGAATAATTCGGGACACTACAGCAGATGCCTTTCTCGATTAAAATGTCACATCACTTGATACTTTAAACATTGGTTCCTCTGCAGACGGGGACATTTTAGCATTAAAATATAAGATTACTGCGTCCATTGTAAAATTAAAGAACATGACCTGGTGTAAAACTGTGATGATTCCATATCTTATATTGTGTAATAATAACTACCCAAAGTTATTTCTTTCGTTACATTGACAAAGATAGTACCGCTCTCTCATATTCCTACTCGATTTCTTTTTTTCGGAGGGACCTACTACTGTTTTTTTATAGCATAAGGGGACAAACGAGAAACTGGAGCCTTTTGACTACAGACGCCCATGGACATTCGCATGATTGTTACGCGGAGGCGTCGCCCTCCTATCATTCCTCTACTCTACTCATTAATCGCACGAAACGCGACAGCGACGCTGTCACTTTACGACGCTATCAAGTAAGCGAGAGGTACTTCCCCGGTCGTGCCGGTCCAATTCCGTTGGATAGGAGGATGTAGTGTCATGCACCATGCATGCATTCACCAAGACGGCCAGTCGTCGACATATATATGTCATCACTTCTTTATCTACATCACCTCTAAGCTGTTTCTGTCCCCTCTGTTGGGATTTTACCGACTTCACACCCGTAGCATGGACGAAAGGAATATTTCTTTATACAGCTTAACAAAGACCACGAATAAAAAGCATTAGATAACAAATTGTACTGCAAATAGTGAAAATACACTACAAAGTAACAATTAAATTCCTGCAACAATACAATAAAAGTAAACAAACAACGAAATACAATTGATAGCACAAAACTCGCACGCGATATTCACAATTGTCATGAAAATAAATAACAATTTTGAGATATCGCGTGTTCTGAATTCATTTGTGATGTTTGTTTTTGCCTGCTGAATGAGCTATTATTTTGTCGTTATTTATCATAAATACTAAATTCACATTGAAATATTACTACAAATTGACAAGTGAAAGTAGTGATCTTTCTGGAAGCGAAATTAAATTCTTTTCTTTAGGTCCGTTTTAACTGACTACGAAAGGAGCGCCCTCCTTTTTCTTCAATTCCACCATTTAAAGATTTTTTTATGTTTGTTCGCGGATATCTTCGTTGGATACTCTGCGGTTGGAAACTAGGCGTGGAGTCTAGGTAGGGTCCCCATCATGATTCAAGTCCTACCATGGCGATGGGGCTCAGTAGCCCAACGAAGCCAACTGAACAGAGAGGGATGCTGTTTACAGGAAGAGGTAACATAAGAGAACAGGAGGAGGCGATTTTACGCAGGGGCAAGGGGCGAAAATGGGAACATCACCCCATTGCACTAAATGTGCCGAGGGCCACACACAACAACGAACCCCCCACCCACGCCCGATGAAGGCGCGTAAATGCGTTTCCCTGCGTTAACAAAAAAAAAGTGGTCTAGGTAGATCAAGTTAGGATGTGCACGTAATCTTAGCAATATTCAGATACGATGTGCCAGTTATCAGTTGTCAAAGATTAATCAGCCTTATTGTAATGTTTTTAAAAAGATCTTCAGCTGTCGACCGATCAACGACTGGGTGTACTCATATATTATGATGATAATTAATATGCATTTGTTTACCATATGCGTCAGCACTACTAAATATCTAAAAGGCAAGCCTGACTGACTCATGTTGCAAGGCATAGTCGAAACTGCTGTATCTATTAACACGAATTTTAGTACAGTCCTTTCGTGATTTACATCAGCAATAAGAAAGGATATTAAGAAGTTAACCCCTGAGGGAGTGCAATAGGAAGTTGAAGTTTGTATCGAATTTAACCGTAATACGCGGGTGAAGCTGCGGGGCGATTCGATATTCCTTAATTTGTAAGTAAGATGTCTGTATACGATGTAGGTATGTATCTAACTCTCTTCTCCAATTTATTTTAAGTGAATTATAGGCGTTATGGTCCTCACACCGAAATCGCCAGCTCGAAAGTAGTTTGGGGTGGACCCGCTTCCATGAGCACCTTCATCACCAACAGTCTCCGACTACGGGGTTAGTTATGGCCAAGTTTCCCGAACGAAAACGTCAGAACCAAAAGCGTGCCGCGCTTTCTTTTATCCTCTCCAGTAGCACAGCTCCATACACATAATTACTCCTTCGAGCTGTTTCTACAGCGTCTAGTTGGCGTTTGGACCCGTAATCGTAAATTACGCGATATTTTACGTATCTTGTCAGCAGAAGGATATAAAAGAAATTATGCTGGAAAACAAATGAATTATGAAATTGGAAACAGAAGTACAAGAGCCTAAGTTTGAAATTTATTTGATTTTCGGAACTCCAAACCAAAACAGATATTTGCGGTGTCAGCGGCCAGTTCAATAAAACGCTAAATTAATATATAAAGGCCTCATAATTGTTAATATTCATATGTTTCTTCTCAACGTTAGGCCAGAAAATGGGGGCTAGAAGACCTAAATGTAAATTTGCATCTTGTATGGCTGAGTTGAATATTTCGATATACATTTGTCGTGTCATTGGAAACTGCGATCTAGTTCGTTACAAGGGTACAGGAGTTCATTCGCTCTGGGGAAATTCCCGCTCAGAAATTTGTTTACAATAGCATAACACTTTAGAAACCTTCGAAATTGTCATTGATGTTAAAAATGCAGTTTAGTATTTTTTGGAGCGGGCCAGCTTAGCGAACGTTGCGCGCTTCCTGTTGACCATAGATGTACCAGTCTTGGAAGTTAGATTCCTGGCCTCTGACAATGGATAATATTGTAAGAGGTAGAACCATGCTGCATTGTAGCAGAATTAGGCCAACAAGACCGGAGAAACAGACCTCTCGCTCACATAATACATTGTCCTGATGACAATTGTGCGGATGTTCATGAGCGTCGGTAGTTTGATTGTAATCGAATGTATCTGCCTTATCATGTACCTACAAAATGTACGGACGTGCCGGCCCAATTCCGCTATGGCACACTTACACGTGCAGCATGGCACACT
>JAFELO010000253.1:645543-699186 GCA_017140195.1 Eumaeus atala | reverse complement strand
TAGCCATTTCCTCCTTGTAAAAGAATAATGCGAAAGGCGGGAAAGTGCTATGTAATATTTCGCCCATTTCATTCTTTATGACAAGCATCACTCTGGTACGGATTTATTTTTTGTGCTATTTATAGATCTTTGGAGCTGTGATTTCATAGAGATACTTTAGATAGTCATATATTTATGTTATAACCTCGCAAATTTATCAAAACCACATTATATGGTCGACAGACTTAGGAAGCATATTAACATCGCCCCCCCCCCCCGTCTCCCCTCGCCTGAGGGGTGTTGCATTCTGTAATCACCTGGCTTTCTCCGCACTCGCCATTGCACCGGCGGCGCCGGGCTGCCTGAGCCCGACGAGGCCAGTTTGATGCCGTCACCTGCGAATGAAAATTAACTTATCAATATGGTTATAAAATGGTAAAAGTATGAACAAGGAAAATAAAAAAAACTAAGTTTATTGGGCATGGCCTTTTTGTGGACTACCAACACACACGAATATCCACAAATCCAAAAGGTTACACCCCTTCTTACCTTTTCTCCCAATAGGCCACCGGACTCTCACAAAGCGCGATTATTTATGGACGTGGAAAGTCACTTTGAAAGAAGTTCATCGAGCGGCAATGTCTTATTTGTATTTCACCATACGCTTGTAACGCTGTATGTTGGTTATTTCATCCAATAGATGGCAGTAACAACGTGTCCTGTTTTTATTATTGTATAACTTAAATGTTGAATTATAGTAGATACTAAAAATGAAAACCAATTTAGTCTAGGCATTTCTATAACTTGAATTATTAAATTGTGAGTTTAAAACAGATCTATTTTGAACCTTACAATTTAATTAAAAAATATCTACTACAGTTAATACTACAGTTTTATGTCCCTCTTTCTCCTTAAAAGTAATCTTTTAACTTGAATTATAATAATTAATACAAGCTTCAATACGGACTGACCTGATGCCACAGTATAAATATCTTTATAATGAGACAAAGCAAAATTATTATAAAAAATATTCAAATTATTTTAAATATCATTCGCGCTCATGCTCCAGAGATAACCACAAAAACAATATTTCGACATCTTTCGGATATTTGTGATAACTAACATTGTATAGGAGAGGTTTCTCATGAAACAAAACTTAGTCGTACACTCTCTGAAGCAGTCTAATGTTTATTCGTTAGATGGCGTTACTTTATTCACAAAATAGTATATATAATATAAAAACTAAAATAAGGACAATAAATGCATAATTAACACTTCCTGTTCTTACTGACGTACAATAAGACTTTATTTCAAAAATGTAAAATACATCTTATCTTATTAATATCATCAAAGTGAATGTTATTTTGCGTGTATGTGATTGTTATTGACATGTTAACGTTTACAAGTGGTTCATGTCTGTCCAATATATAGGTCCATAATATTTATAAAAAATATTTTATTTAAACATTGTCGTAAATAAAATCTTTATGGCTATTTTGTATTGGCATCTCACAAGCGCCATTTTTTTTATAATTTTTTATTGGTCGTCACAGACAGGAGCATAGAGATAATATAGATAGAGGACGGATAAAATAGGCAGTTACTATAACGGCGTCGCGGAAGATGAGAATGCATCACTAACTTTGTTCGCATGGACATTGCGCAGAAGGAAATTAATGAAGAAAGTGAGACGGACATTTGCTTTCTTCTTCGACATAGACGGCCGCGTTTTAGGATGCTTCACTTCCCCATAGAGATAACATAGACATTATCTCTATGGGTAGCATTTACCGTAGAGATAATATCTATATATCTATTACAAGTGACGTAGTTACACATTTATAACCGCTGACTGACTGAATGGCTCACTAACACACAGCTTACAGATAGGACCCGGGATCATATCCGTAAGAAAAGTTAAGAATTAAAAATAAAAGATTAGTTTTATTAAAATCACAAATCAACGCAATCATTAGATCTGACAATAAATTATACCTATATATGCTTCGCTTAGATTTGGCATTGCCGATTCGAGCGCGAATCAAAACCACGCCATCAGAGGGGGGGAGCAGGCCGCCCCCGCCACATAAACCAAACAATAAACGAGCTCATTTATCATTATCCACGTTCACGTATCATTAACGGGATCGTGCGCGTATCTCCCCACTAGTGTAGGGAGGGGGTGTGTCAAGCCAGGTTAAGCCAGGAACAGTGCATGCATAATTGGCCATATGTACAATGCATGAATACACTACAATACATTACAATAGTGACACGCGCGCCCTCACGCTGCGCCTCACAGCGCGGTACATGATTCATAATCGATGTTAGGCTGGGTGACAGGAGGGGAGGGGAGCCTACAGATTTTAATCGGTCTCTGAACAGCGATATTTGTCACTTACTATTATTTGGCATTTGCACGTGTGCAGATTGTGACAGGTTTGCGAGCGACCGGTTTCGTATGGGCCAAAAAAAAAATACAAAATTGATGATCAACATTCGCACCAAGTTGACCTGGTCCCATGGTAAGCACAAAAACTTCAACTGTTTATCTTTAGGAACGCGGAGGCGTATTAAGGTATTTTATTAAGAAATTAAGGACGATATAATTTTACGTGATAACGGTTCTCGACTTCCAACTTGGTCTGTGAACTCTCGCCCTTTGAAGTGAAGGAGACGACTTGTAACGCCCTTTCACTCGCAGACTCCGACCATTCGCAACATTATTTTATTTGGTTTTGGAATGTTACATTGATGTCATACTTTTCATGCCTATCGATTTAAAAGATCTTATCTCGTCAAATACACAAATAAATAAATTTCAAAAAAAAAAATGACCTAATTTAAAAATAACAAACATCGCACTGAAAGGTTAAAAATAAGCTAATTTCAAGATCTAATGTATAGTAATCCTTTATGGTAGGGTTACTTAAGTTGGAATCCATGGACCCGAAGTATGCATACCAGAGGTACGCAAAAGGAGTACGTACTGTAAGTAGTTGATAGATGGCATGCACATCTTCCTAATCAAACTACTTTAGATTAGAATACGTTTGTACGCAATATGGAGTTGGAATCGCTGTATTTCATTACGGCTTTTTTCAAATTTTTCAAAAATAGGACCAGTTTATTGTGTGGCGGGCCAAGGATTGCCAGAAAGTGTTTGGCGTCATATGATATTTAATAAAGATAGCATTATTGAAATAAAGTTAATTATCCGTCTTTTTGACACGTTTTAGTTCCTAGCTTTAACACTCGCGGCATCTGAGATGCGTACAACAATGGCGTCGATTGAAAAAGACAGAAGAATAAAAAAAAACTACGCCCAGATAAGCTCAAAGTTTATGGTTAGTTATTTTTTTTTATTTACACTCAAAACAATTGGCCTAATTTCATTTTCTATCGATCACTGTCACAGTCTAAAATCGAGAGGTTCAATGAGGCTAAACGTCAGCCGCCATATTGAAGAATGTCTCTTAACGACTATCCGGTTAATCGTTAGCCCGCCACAATACAACACGGTCCCGTCTTTGAAAATGGCTAGCCGTAATGTTATACGGTGATTTGTGCAAAACAACTATGGCATATATATGGTAAAGACTGAAATTTCTTAAGTGGTCCGTGATTGTGTTAACTTTGTGAAACCCTGCCTTATGGTATACAGTATTTATAACATTTCCGGGATTTAAAGTGTATTCTTAGTAGATGAATATCTGTGACTAGGGGTACAGTCATAATAACCAGTCACATGCTTACTTCAGCGTCAGCAAATTAGCAAGCGCTTAATAATGTTGTGTACATTTCATTGTGAAACATTATTGAAAATCAATATAATAAATATTTATTTTCTTTGCTGTTTGCATCGCTTGTTATCATAAATGGGTAAAATATCTTGTCTCCTAAATCATAAACACCTTAATACACCACCTTTGTACCGCTTTAAAACTGTTTCTACGGTTTTAGAGGTATTTGTGTTTAATTCGCTATTACAGTTTCTTTGTCTAAAAGGAAAGAGACATGGAGAGAGGCAAAGGTGTACTTGTTTGCCAATGAAAACCTTATTGAGTGTAACAGTAATTTCTAAAAATAGATTCGAGTATATATTACTTTATTTCTGTTTTAATATAAAAGCAGAAATGAGAGACAGTGTACAAAACCCTCTATACGGTTACCACTACCACTGCCCTACACATTTTTTTTATCCTTTTCTGAAGAGGTGATAAGTTGGAAAAAATGTCCAACGCGTCACAGAAGTTTCTACTCAAATAATTTTTAAATATTGATCAGCGCCATCTGTACTTACATTATTAGTACATATAGTTTAATTAAATAAGTATTAAATGAGTATCGTTTCACTCATATAGATGGCGTTATATATGGTGTCGGTAAAAGTGTCGTGTTCAATGGACCTCAAACGATGTCGTTCATCCTCATCAGCCGGACGACGTCCACTGCTGGACATAGGCCTCCCCCATAGAGCGTCATGGGTCACAGTCACAAGACACTTGCATCCAACGGCTCTCCTCACCACCTTAAGCAAGTCCTCAGTCGACCGGGTAGGAGGCCGCCTTAACGATTCCCAACGCTGCATGATGCAAAAATTAACAAATAAGGTTTTTAAATGAAAAGAATGCTATCTCATTTTGTGTGGTCAGTGCGGTGGTAGTGCCGATGACCCACCAAGTGCTGTGGCTGCTCCGTTTGCCTTGTACAGATAGAATTCAAAGACCATACATCTGTACATATAACATGTTAAAAAAAACGTCCCCAGAAGGTGTATCTGCGTATGTGATAGATTTTCTCAATTTTACTCTACTGAAGGAGTGTAGATTTGGACGTATAAAGGTTGATGATATTGGTGTTAAAGCGATTACTTTGGGATCGTAGTAGGTAGGTAGCCCCTTGGTACGCATACCTAGATGCATTAGGTGCTTCGTCCTACGTCACCCTCTCTGCTCTTGTCTACGTCGTCACGTATTACCTAGTATAACCTATGCTCCTTTATCTGAAATTATGCTTTGGAAGCAAAGCGAAGACCAATACAGCTTCTTCGGATTACCATGAGTGCTCTTCGAGCGACGCGACTGGTTTTGGCTTCGAAAGGAGGACCGACCTTCCACTCATACGTATATATCTATACATATTATAAAACCGAAACCGTCTGTCTGTATATGACTGATTTCCAAAGAATCTATGGCACGGATTTTCATGCGGTTTCAAACCAATGAAGGAGCGAATATTAGGAAGGTTTTAATGCATAATTTGTTAAGGTAACAATCCACCCTGTGTTATTTACAGTATTTTGTTAAGACAGACAGGCAGTACCTGTGTTAATCATAGGAAGCCGGGACGGATGAGTGCTATTAAGTAAATCCTACACATTAGACAAGTGTTTTTTGGATGTGTGTGGTGGAGGGGTACACCGTAGGGAACGTTATTCCGTGGATCAGTAACAATTTTACAACTGTCGCTGTGTACATTTATGATTATAAGACACACAAAACTCGTTGTACGACATATACCTTTTTTTGTTGACGCGGACGCGTTTACGCGTCTTCACTGGCCCTGGGTGGGGTCCAGTGGTGTGTGGGGCTCTCGGCACATGATAGTGCCGAATACCCACAAAAATCACTGCGAGTGCCATCAATGCCACCCTTGGTGAGGCTTCCTGAAACAACAAATCATCAGGGCACCTCGACGGCTAGTCTGCCTCCTAAGGGACCGGCTCCACCATCACAGATGGGGCTGCCCCCTACTAAAGGACAACATCACCGAGTTTGGGACAGTGAAATGGGGTGAGGTTCCCATCCTCGCCCCTTGCCCCGTGTGCAAAAGCGCCACCTCCTGTAGCTCTTTGGTCCCCTCATCTTATAGGAGGGATACTGAGAGCGCATCCTCCTCCAGATCTTTAGCCCTCTCTTCTTATAAAAGGGGTGCAAAGATCCCCCTCGCTTCAATTGGCTTCACCTAGGTTCACACCGGGCCACTAAGCCCCGCCGCCACGACAAGGCTTGAACCATGGTGGGATGCGACATATACCTGTACTAGTATATGTCGCATGTTTTTACCGCGGTTACGTCCGCGAAACTCCGGTCCTATTAGTTGTAACGACATGGTATATGGCCTTCCGCGATAAATGGACTGTACCAGACCATTTATCGCGGAAGGATGGGACTAGTAGTGCCTGAGGTTAGCGCGTTCAAACAAACAAGCTCTTCGGCTTTATACTATTAGCATAGATTCCCCGTTTTTCAATAAAGCGTAGTAAACAAGCGTATGTCAAGCCAGGGCTGACAAAATTGGGTCAACGATAATAAAGTACGTAATTCTATTAAATGCGTAGACCGACTTAAGCTGTCCAAATATATTTGTGCGACAGTGCAATTAAGATCTCCTATCGAAGGCAGTTGTTTTCTTTAGATAATTGCGCGGTTAAATGGATTGTTTCGCTGGAATATTTCGGTCTCTCGAGTTTAATTCCGTAAAAGGTTGTTTCGTGTTAACTAAGTTTGGGTATAGCGTTGACTATTCACATTTGGGTAAAACATAAATTTGTTGCTAAGCGGCAACAGAAATACTTCATCTGTGAAAAATTTTCTTCTGTCTAGCTATCATGGTTCATGAAATACAGAAACAGACAGATGGAAGGACGGACTTAAGAGCCCTAGCAATACGGTCCAGTTTTGACTCTTTGTGTATAGAACCCTAAAATCAGCCTGGCCTTAACTGGGCCAACGTGGCACGCACACGCACACACTCATATACACACATACACACGCACATTCATATATACACACACACACACACACGCACACTCATATATACATACACACACGAACACTCATATATACACACACACGCACACTCACATACACACACACACACACACACACACACACACGCACACTCATATACACACACACACACACAAGTACGCACGCACGCACGCACGCACAAACACATACCACCTTTTTTTTAGAATAATATTACTAATTATTGTTTTCGATAACAATTGCAAGAAAAACTTTGTAAGTGGTAGACAGCACAGGACGTAGCGCAGGTATGTAAGATACTTAAAAGGAGGCCACGACCTTTCACCTAGATGATTGCAAGTTCAGGTCGTAAAGAGATTTTAGATTGTTTTGATATGCAGATGTGTTGCCATTGATTTGACAGTGACACAGCGCACATAAGCATCCGTCTTATTTGAACGTTAGGACTAAACACTCCTGTTAGAGCAGTTGTTATACAGTAATGGATAATGTCACCAGTCTGGGTTAGTCAGTCCCTTGTCAACGACCGGTCAGAGCTCGGTTGCACTATTGTTGTATCTCCAGGTTTTTCTTAGATATTCCAGGATCGGTGACAGCGTTAAAATGTGTAACATAGCAAATAACAATAATACGTATATCATTTTTACTAATTTACACATAACTGTCAAGCCTTATAAAAGGTTTTAATGTTGCTGACCATATATGAGCTCAATATTGACCACTGTAAAGTTATTATTAGGGGCAATGTCCAAATATTGAATTGAGAAAATGTTAATAAACTACAGGTGTTAAAAGATATAAAGAAACATATAAAAAATAAGAAAAGCTGTTTTGACTTTTATGACAATATTTTTTTTATTACAGGGCGACAAACGAGTAGGCGGAGTCTATTGATGACTACATACACCCATAAACATCCGCATAATTACTATCCACATGTGTTATCTTCCTTTTCTCGGCACTTCAATTGGTCTGCCTTTTTTTATATTAATTAAAAAAATAATATAAAACGTTACATTTCAAAAACTTTTTACAACATGAACTTATTTCATCTCGATTTTGAAAAGTTTTTGAAACGTATTTTTTTCACAAATCTTTTTTAATTAAAGATCAGATTTAAAAGAAATAAAAATGTGCAAAATAAAATTTACTTCAACTGCCAAAACGGTTTATTTTACGCAACAAGTGCCGTATAAGGTCGATTAAAAGATGACAATTTTATTTGACAGTTAATACTCTTGCAGATTCGAGCTTCGTGTTCAGATCAAGATTATAAGCCATAAGAGCCTTAAATGTCTCTTTAATGTTAATACGCTTTTAATAACACTTATATGGATATCGAATGAACTTGTGATATTCAATAAAAAATGCGTTAATCTTATAGATTCATATCTTAAGCATAAAGTGTTGACTGTTTGTTTTCGCTCGAAGTTGCTTGCCGAGTGTCCAGAATATGTGCTTGATGGGGACGTTAAATGTCACGATTAATCAACGTATTTGTGAAAGAATATAAATACTGCCGAGAGGGACTACTGCCTACGATAAATAATTGCTTTTTTTTAAATAGTTTTATTTTTATAGCGTAGGGGGGGGGCAAACGAACAATCGGAGCCTTTTTACGACTACCGACACGCATGAACATCCACATAATTACTGTGCCCTCCTTTCCCCCTCCCCAATGGGTCACCGGCTACACACAACCCACACGAAAAGCGACACTGAAGATGTCACTTCAATGTGGTATTATGTGTGCGAGAGGTACCTTCCCGGTCGTGCCGGCCCAATTCCGTAGGTAACAATCATGCGAATGAATGGGCGTAAGTAGTCATCAAAAGGATCCGTTTTCTCGTTTTCCCCCTTATACTATAAAAAAAAATTCCCGACTGTGTCAGAAGGAAGGTAATGTCTCTCGAGAGTTTGTATGTATGTTTGTGTGTGTGTATGTAGGTTTCTATGTTCGCTCCTACAACCAAAGCGGCTTGACATATTTTCGTTGATGACCCTTCGTTAAATGTAAAGACGAATGCGTCTTGATAACGCGAGTGCCAAGAGAGAAAAACAAAATGGCAGATTTTGGACACAAATTCGTATAGTTCAAATTCTTTTTTCTTACCTAACATGTCAAGTTTTGTATATCATATAATGTGGAAAATGGCTGTTCCAAAAAATATATAACTTGTAGTTCTAATTTAACAGAAATTAAAAATATAGAATAGAAAAAAATATTTAAAAGAACAAGCAACCGGCGACTAACTGAACTTAAAAGAAAAATACAAGGGCTCTATAGTTGGGGCACACTCAAAATCTTTGCAAAATCTTATTTATAAATAACGAGACCCGACTACAGAAGCCTTTTTTTATTATTTTCAGTTCGCAATCGGACTTTTCGTTCTTTTGATTATTTATTTTTGTAATGAAAATTGCAATCGGGCAATGCTCACTTTATTCTTTCTTAAACCTAACTTCTGCACTTTTCATTAGCCTCAAGAGACAAAAGCTACAGCTTTCTCCGGGCGAACCGCAATTAGGATTGACCTCATCGATATTTTGGAAAGGGTTATACAGTTTTATACTAGGAGTGCCAGAGTTTTCAAGCCCAAAACCGGACAGGCCAATTTGACCGGACAATTAAGTTAAAGGTTCTCGCCGTACCTTGTACGTCGTTCTTGCGCTAGTGATACAATATAATTAAATTATTTTTTTTTTAATTTTAAAATTATTTTTATATTGTTGTACAGTTTTGCGGATTTCTACTGCTAAATTCTGATTGTAATTTCCTTTTTCATAGTCGACTAAATGCAAACTACCGTCACTTTAATCTTCCGTGGTCTACTTTTTAATGTAGTATACGGGAGCGAACGGAGCCTTTTTACGGCTACCGACGCCCATGGACAACCGCATATTTACTATACATTGCCTGAGAGGACTCTGCCTCCCCCCTATGGGCCGGCTACTCTGTTACTTTACTCTGGTGTCACGTGAGCGAGAGGTACCTGCCCGGTCATGCCGACCCAACTCGTAGGCAACGCAACGTATATTCGGAAGTTTATGGGCAGTGTAAAAACGTGCAGTTTTAACAAAGCTCCAAAAGTCTTCTTGGCCGTATAAAAACGTGTTCCCTTAGATAAAATCGACCAGAAGCCCGAACGTGGATGTCCTGGCATCAAAGAGCATGACATAATTTTTCCAGTGTGTTTCTACGGAAATTTACTGTTTCTTAATCCGTTATTATTATTTTATAATCATAAAAGTAGTAAACATTTACCTCGGTATTTGAAACAAAGAAAAAGCTTATCCCAAAATGGTGTCATAAATAAATAAGGACGTGCACAAATGGTGATGGCGGGCATTTATGAGGGCCTTTAATTATCTCGATCAAATCACGCGTCGACTAATTGGAAATTCTTCATTGCCTATCTTCCCGCGGCAAAAACAATTTGTGTTCCACACTCAGCGGCCGAGATGGCCATGTGTGACGTGACATCATAATTGTCCCGTTATTAAGTTAATGGGATCGATATTGTCCCGTAAATCATCATCTTTACCAAGTGTTAAAGTGTAATTTGTTTTTTTAATGGGTCCCGTACCCAATGGGCAAAAAACGGAACCCCATCACTAAGATTCTGCTGTCCGTCTGTCACTAGGCTGCATCTTATGAACCGTGATAGCTAGGGAGTTGAAATTTTGACAGAACATGTATTTGTGAATTCTATTGATGAATTCAGAATACTGACGGTTATTGGTTAGTTATATTACAAGTTCCCCACCATGGTTCAAGCCTTGTCGTGGCGGTGGGGCTTAGTAGCCTGAGGTGAACTCAGGCGAAGCTGGGGTAGCCCTCTTATAAGAAGAGGGAACCTAAGGGCAACAAGAGGTGGCGCTTTTGTGCACGGGGCAAGGGGCGAGGATGGGAAACTCACCCCATTGCACTGTCCCAAGGTCGGTGGGGTTGTCATGTAGTGCTGGGCAACCCCATCTGTGTGGAGGTAAGTTGGTCTCTTAGGG
This sequence comes from Eumaeus atala, assembly GCA_017140195.1. Classification (NCBI taxonomy): domain Eukaryota; kingdom Metazoa; phylum Arthropoda; class Insecta; order Lepidoptera; family Lycaenidae; genus Eumaeus; species Eumaeus atala. The sequence goes on along the minus strand of JAFELO010000253.1, from coordinate 688,429 downwards.
GGCTGACTAGCCGTCGAGGTGCCCTACTGATGGCACTCGCTGGATTTTGTGGTTATTCGGCACTATCATGTGCCGCGAGTCCCAACTGGGCCCACTGGACCCCACCCAGGGCCGGTGAAGGCGCCTAAATGCGTTTCCCCGCGTCAACAAAAAAAAAGCAGCAATGAAACTACTTTACGTGAGCTAGTGACAAGGAGCATTCCAGCCTGGTTAGGCCGGAGGTATCTCTCGCTTGTAACCACCGTAAAATGATGGCTTTGCTGTCGTGTTTCGTGTGGTCTATGAGTTTCCGGTGACTCGTGGGTCTCATCTAGGAGACTAAATATCTGTCTCCTTAAAAATTGCGGATGTATATGGGTGCTGCTATACACATGACTCCTCCCTTGCCCTCTATACTATTAAAAACGTTTTACCTCAGAGATCCGTCTTCTACATTAAGATCGCCATGGACTGACCAGGGGAATGACGATCTCCGTATATAACTATTGTGCGGATGTGTATGGGCGTAGGTGGTTATGAAAAGGCTCCGACAGCTCGTTTGTCCCCCTATAATATACAAAAGAACTCTGGATTTCCAAAGATTTAATATCATCATCACCGTCAGTCGCATGACGTCCACCACCGCCACAGAGCTACATGGATCACGGACAGGAGCCACTTGCATCCAGTGGCTCCCCGACACCTTAACCAAGTCGACGTCCACTACAGCCACAGAGCTACATGGGTCACGGACAGGAGCCACTTGCATCCAGTGGCTCCCCGATACCTTAACCAAGTCGACGTCCACTACCGCCACAGAGCTACATGGGTCACGGACAGGAGCCACTTGCATCCAGTGGCTCCCCGACACCTTAACCAAGTCGACGTCCACTACCGCCACAGAGCTACATGGATCACGGACAGGAGCCACTTGCATCCAGTGGCTCCCCGACACCTTAACCAAGTCGACAGTCCACCGGATGGGGCATAACATGAAATAAGAATATATCCAGTACTTGAGTAGATTACTGTGACGGACTAGCACGGAACTCTACACTGCCTAACACACCCTTCAAGTGTGTCCTGCGTGGTGCCTGTAGAGGTCATCTCGATACTGATGGCAATCGTACATTTACTGTTCGAGGGTGATGGGTCTTGGGAAATAGACAGTGAAACTTGTCAAGACAAGTCGGTACGGTTGTCAAATCCGTACTCACGATCTTACGTATCACGCATCACGCACTAAGACCTAACAACATCGGGGCGTTTTAGTTGGAGTCGAAGACTAGTCCTAGTCGGAGCGGCCAGTCGCTGGCGTGTCCTGTTGTTGACAGACTCGGGGCACTCCACTGTAGCGACAGAAGGCTCTCGAAGTGGTTGCTGGTAGAACTCTATATTGAGAGCAGTCCGACCAGCAATCGATTTAAGTGGTTTTGAAGAATAAATTATGTATATCATCGAAATAACTGATCTTAAATGAACCTATCCTTTTTTTTTTATAATATTTTACCAGCACCCACGGCATGCGGCCACCGGCTACTCACAAGTAACACAAAACGCGGCAAATACAAAAGTAATAGTAAGTTTTTCTACCTAAATAGTGATCACTTAGGCTTAAACGTATTTGAAGCAAACGTTTTTGTATAGGAACACGTTTATTGTAGACTCAGTACGTACACTGCAGTTTTAAATTAGAAAGAGTCACAATCACGAAAGACTCAAGCTAGGGTTGAAAAGTTTCCTACACTTGTGGTTTACAAGAAACGTGTCGGAAACTAAACTAAACTTATCGTTTCAAAAGGAATACTAGCTCCAAGAATTGACAAGGATGCAAGATTTCGAGAGTTCCGCGCGCGTGTTGGGAATTATTTATCGTCTGCCTTTGTTCAAACAACTGCGATGTAACCTGAATAGACAATGTCCTGCCAAAATTTTATTCACTCGCCCTAATGTGGCATATGGCTTATCTAATCTGTTGGACTAAATACATTGGTATTTTTATGAAAAAATCATGATTCTGGACTAGATTTTATGGCATACTTGTTAGTGTGCTGTAATTAATAATTCACTCTCTGGAGATTCTCCACCTTTGGTAATCTTCCAGCTAATGATTATAATGATGAATAAAAAAAATTTTAAAATATCATAAAAGATAAATAGTAAATTTAAAATTTCATTTTTGGTGCCAGGAAGTTTTGTTGGTGACGGTGATTTTTAAAAAAAATTAATTTAATTTGATTTACTCCAATCTTTCCAAATTAGTTTCAAACGACAATGACGAATTCAATAAATACAGGTGTACTTAAAATGAAACAAAATCCCTCAAGATGATAGATTTTCTCAAAATATACCGGACGGCTTTCTTTACCGATTTCACCATAATATAAAGAAAATTACCGAGGAGGGTTTCAATGTGTAGTTTATTAAGGTAGCATTCCGGGAGTCAAAATTCCCGGCGAAGTCACCCCGGCAAGGGGTGGATCACTAGTAAATTTGGAACAGATTTTTGGAAAAGAACTATACTCTTCAAACTGCTATACTTTTACCAAACATATTTATGAACCACCGCAAGAAAACTGGCTTTTTGTGTTGTTGTTAATCGCATAACAGGAAGTTTTTTTTTGTATAGGAGGACAAACGAGAAATCGGAGCCTTTTTACGACTACCACGCAATTACTATACTGATGCCCTCCTTTTCATCTCCCCCCACTGGGCCACCGCTGGCAAACCGCACGAAACGGGACACCGAAGTTGTCACTTTACGCCAGTATCATGTGAGCGAGAGGTATCTCATCTGTCGTGCCGGCCCTATTCCGTTGCAATGCAGCATGATAGATTAATACAATGATGCGTTAGGCCATCATCTAACTCGTCACTTCGTAGCACATAAACTATTAGAAACACTGTGAATCGACACGATTTAGCTGTTCAGACTTTAAAGAACCAGCCAAATGTGAGTTCGACGAGCCTCATGGCGTTTTCGTACCAAGTTTTAGTAATTTAGTTGTAGCGGCAACAGAAATACATAATCTGTGCAAATTTTAACTGTCTACTACACTAAAAAAGAAACTTAGACAGTCGGGTGAAAAACGATCACTAAATCGAAGCTAATCCCGTTAGCCACCGTTTGTGCAGTGAATAGCTGCAAATAAAGTGAACAGAAAGAGTGGTGCGCTTTTATTGACCTACATCCAGTGTTCAGCTCAATTGAAACTGTGTGAAACAGTTCCTTTGTAAACATTAATAATTCGCAATAGAATAATTCTATATAGACGTTATCTATGCTAAGAAAAAGTAGAAGATCTTCGTTATCAAAAATGAGTATTAGTTTATTACATCACTAGCAGACTGTCCCTGCTTCGCACGAATATTATGGCAACATATTTCGTGAAGTTTTAATGATGATTCGAGAACATTCATTGATTTTCAAAAAATGTAATTTTAATTTTGACCTTCGAAACACTACTTACAATGCAACAAATTCAGTCTGTGACAGTACAACGTCTGCCTCGACGGCTAGTGCTGAGTAATTTGTGCAGCTGCGGTATAAGGATTTACTTTGATATTTTTCACACCTTCGCACTGGCAACATTATCGAAGTATTTGTAAGATCATACTTTTTAGAAATTGTTATATAACCTATGTTCCTCTGAGATAATGTAGTATTCTAATGGTAAAATATATTTTTACATTGGACCAGTAATTTCGGAGCTTATTCAATGTGAACAAAGAAACAAACAATGAAATGTTGCCTCTGCGCAATATTAGTATGAACCAAGTACATTTAAACACAGCAGGCAAATAAGCAACATTTGAGCTGGTATGGAAGCTATCCTTTAAAGGCCCTTATTTCGGGTGAAATTAATTATACGAGTAATTTAATGCAAGACATTTAGATAAAACATTTAGTAAGACGTTATGGCATTACGTTTAGGACAACGAAGTGTTGGATCACCAGGTGGGAAGACGGTCTCCGAGCCGTAGCCGGGATGGATGCGTGTGCCAGGAGATCGGTCGTCTTGGCGTTCATTGTAGGAGATCTATGTCCCCCGCCATGTTTCAAGCTTTGTTGTGGCGGTGGGGCTCAGGAGCCCGTGGTGAATCGAGACACCTTGGGCGAAGCCAATTGAACCGAGGAGGAGGCTGCTCTTTGTACCCCACTTATAAGAGGAGGGAACAAAAGAGCAAAAGGAGGCGGCGCTTTTGCGCACAGTATGGGAACCTCACCCCATTGCACTGTCCCGAAGTCGGTGGGGTTGTCCTGTGATGCGGGACAACCCCATCTGTGGAGGTGGCGTCGGTCCCTTAGGTGGCTGACTAGCCATCGAGATGCCCTCATGATTTGTTGTTACGGGGCACCTCACCAGAGGCGGTGGTTTTTGTGGGTATTCGGCACTACAATGTGCCGCGAGCCCCACGCACCACTGAATCCCACCCAGGGCCGTGAAGAGTTTCCCCGCGTCAAGAAAAAAAAGCTTATGCTGTGGACTTATAAGGGCTGATAATAATAATCATGAATGCCAATACAGCATTACAGGCAAATTCGGCTGGCAATATCGGGGAGGTACCCTCGCGTGATACCGACCCTAAGTGACATCTATGGTGTCGCGTTTTTTGCGGTTTATAAGTAGCCCATGTACCATTAGAGTAGAGGAGAGTAGGAGGGCAACACATACGTACAACAATTATATTGATGTCTATGGGCATCAATAAAAAAAAGAGGTTGGTGCGGTTCTTAGTTTATAAGTTATAACACAACAAAAATACTAATAACTAATTGATATACACCAACAGACACAGTCTATGTCTTAAAACCGCCCGTATTAACGCAAAATTATGCACTTTCTAAAAACGACCTAAAATCGTCTACGAAAGGTTGACTATGCAAAAAAAGATGTTTATGTCACGAATGTTCTAGAATTACAGTTCAGTATGAAATCGTGCAACTTATATTTTTGTAACTAGAATAAAAGTGAACAAACCACTTGTAACCTTGCACGTATCTTTCACAATTCAGTGATCCCCTAAAAGGGAGTTTTATGACAAAGACCGAGACGTAAATACCACTAATACTTTGCTGCGAAGGCCTCTTGACACACTTATTGGGAATACGGCGACGTTTATAGATGGGGAAGGTGTATTGGGGTACGAGAGCGCGTGGAAATAGAAGGGACGTTGTCCCGAATACTTTTACAAATAACTACATGGCGTAAGCCGCAAATTTGTTTGCGCGCACAAAATTGGCGTTTGATAAATGTCACCAGTATTTGTAACAACTAATATAAATATAGAAACGCCGTACACAATTACAGATTTTCATGAAACTTAGCAAAGAACGTTCTCGATTAATTCACGTTTCTAACAAGAAAAGATGTATCCAAATCGGCGTTACGATGCCAAAGACAGACACACATACACACACGTCAAACTAATCTTTTTGCGTCGAATGCTGAAACTAAAAGGGAATGAGCGAGACAGCCCCAAAACAAATAATCCCTTACCTCACAATAATATTTGCAATATAATTAATGTGAGAAATAAAATTTATTTATTCAGTCACTATGAATACCTATGAAGTAGATGTAGTGATATGACTACGTGGAAATGTGCTTTGTGTCATATTATTTTCTTCTACTGTCGGAGGACCAGCGAAATACAGTATATTAAATGAAAATGGAGCATCTTGTGAGTTTGTAGCGCTTTTATTTTTAAACACTCGAGGAACAAAATTTTAATTTAATAAGTAATGCCGTGTTCTATTTTCGATTCTCAGTATAGCATATATTTTACCACGAGATAGTGCCATGCAGCATTGCAGAGTAATTGGGCTGGCACGACAGGGGAGGTACCTCTCGCTCACGTAATACCGCCGTAAAGCGACATCTTCATTGTCACGTTTCGGGCGGTTAGTGAGGGGCCCATTGGAGGGATGTAGGAAAAGAGAGCAACGCATAGGCCTAGTAATTATGCGGATATTCATGTATGGCGTCAGTCGCGCTCGTTTGCCACTTTTAACATAAAAAACAAAAAGCTCCCCAACCAACTCCTTGTCGTATTCCCTCCATATATACAAACTTTCAACCCTCTTTAGCTTCACGTCCGACATCTTATTAGATGTTCTTATGATATGTATTCATATTACGAGTATAAAGCCAAGTCCCCAAAAACTGACAATCTGAAGTGCACAGCGTACTTTCATGCGGTTTTCACCCAAGTATAGAGCAATTTCTGGGGAAGGTATTTTGTGTATAATTTGCTAACGTAACAATCCGGCCCCTGTTATTCAGGGGAGCAGTCGGGGCGGATAGCTAGTACCTAATAATAGGGTCTAGTGTATAAGTCGAATTCTGTTGGAACCAGTTTACTAGAATGTTATCCGGTAGTGTTGTTGTATAATGTTTGAGCCCCGTTTATTTTGACTCGCGAGTTGTTATGTAACACCAGCTGTTACCAGTTGATAGTACACAGATGGCGTTAAGGTCGTTTGTAGAAAACTATCTCTGAAAATCTAATATGTTTTTGACTACAGAATTTTTAAAGACAATCTATATCTATAAGCATATATAAAAACGAAAGACCTCCTGAAATCGCGGAAACTATAACTCCATCAAACTTAGTGTGGCTGGCGCTAGAAACGTATCTTATGAAACTCTACCCCTAAGGATGCTTCTTTATTACAATACGCGGGTGAAACAGCCAGGGGCTAGTGACTGAACTTAAGCTGTGGAACCGAAGTGTAGCCCAATACAGCTTCATCGGATTGCTGTTATCGGACGAGGATGTCCTCATCCCGCGACTCAGACGTCTTGCACAGCTCCTGTGCGGTAGCTAACGGCCTCGGTACCGATGTGAATGAGTGCACATACAATTTACGAAGATAGATTCAGGGCACCTTAGTGATCTAGGCGGCCGAAGGCATTCCGCAGGGTAAGTAACACAGGGCCGGTGGTAATGAGTAAAGGCAATGGGAAATAAGCTCCGTCACGAGAGTCTGGAGTTGTGTCCGAACGAAAATTCTGTGGCGAATGAGACGTAAGCTCAATCGCTCCATCTCTGTTCTACGACACAGCTTCATATTTTTTCGTTTCCTAAATCTATTCTTATATAGTAAACTTCTGAAATATAGACGCTAGTCAACAGAAGCAAATTCTTCGTTTGTATATTCTACTACAATACAATTTTATAAAGGTAAGTCTACTCCACTAAGAATTCTGTATGTCCTGAATCCTTATTAGCTACCGCAATCGTTTTCTTTTTCGTGTACCTATAGGCTACAATTAAAGCCAAAGACGAAACACGATGTATTAAACCAGGTGGCAAAACTTTACAATTCTTTTTTCAATTTCTCAGTTCATCTTCATTATCGGTCCACTGCTATTATCGGTCCACTGCTGGACATAGGACTCTTACAAAGAACGCCAAAACGGCCGATTTCCTGTTACACGCATCCATCCAGGAACACGGAGATCGTCTTCCCACCTGGTGAACGGTGGACCAAAACTACGTTTTCCTAAAGTGGCCATCGCCACTCCAGAACCTTAGTGGCCCATCTGCCATCTATTCTTCCGAGAGTGTGACCAGCCTATTGCCACTTCAGGGAGCTTATTCTTCGCGTGATCCGGATAAGCTTACTTCGAGATAAGATAAGATGAGTTCGTTGCCAATTCTATCGGACAAATAAACACCCAATATAGCACGTTCAGTAGCCCGCCCACTTCTTAATTACTATCACATAGTTTGTACTCTTTAAATTAATGTGTGTCACCAAATATACGCGCCGTTCTTTCTACCGCACGTGTGAATTTTGACTTTATCAGGCGATAACAATTGTCAAAAGGTAACATAATGAGGTCGACTGCAAGTGACATTATCGAGTCCTTTAGTGGAGGCTTTCTGGGTAATTACTAATTGAACGTAAGTACCAGATTTCATTTACGTTCCGTGCGTAAATATGGACGCGATTTACGAAAAAGGGGCCACGGCAGGACCAGCAGAGATTCCGGCACTCAGGTCCTTGTTTGTTTTATGCCCTACCTAATAAAATTAAGTACATTTTTTGTATTTATACGCAACCATAGAATCGAGCGTAATTTTCAAAGTTAACAAATAGGGCTAATACTAAAATATTCAGTCCTTGAAAACTACAAAAAGTGAAATTTTAAAACTGTACTTGTGACGGAGGTGCAGGCTATAATATATGACTATGTAATCTGATAATACGGTGGAGTATTTTTATGTCAATAATCAACACAAATTCACAACAATATTACAGAAATCAATATATAAAAAAAAATCTTGGAACTAAAAGTTTTCATTACAACTTTTAGTTCCAAGATTTTTTTTGGAAGGACCTTTCGGAGGGGTCGGCGGCGCTATTGCTCCAGCCTCAACAGTCCGACTGACTAGCGAAGACATTTGTGTCTTCTGGTTTATGAGCGCGCACTGCCTGAGCTAAACATTTTATACAAGATGGCAGTACCGGAAGTGACTAGTAAGAGTCAAGTAAAATAATAATAATTACAAATAATTCCTTAAATATAATGTTAATGTAAGAAAATATTGCGGCGACAACAAAGCTTTTGTTTACCCAAAAAGTGCATCAACAGCTAAAGAAGTTTTCACTTAAAAAAACCACAGGACAAACACTTTGACTATTAGTACGTCACTGCTCTGGCCACCCTGTCTGATAAGCAGAATGGCAGAAACATGATATTTTTTAATCTGTATAATACATATTATTAAAAATAGTCCCCAAAAGCCGACTGTCTGTATGTGTTTTCTCAATATCTACTGAATGAATTTTCATGTGGTTTTCACCATAACCATGGATAAATCAAATTATACTCTTAGACTCGTCCAGCGCAGGGTTTAAGAGTATAATTTATTAAAGTAAAATGTTAAACCAAAGGCCAATTAGTGTCGAACGCACGTGTTAACATTTAAATTTAAAAACAATATTTTTAGTTTTATCTTTCCAGTTTACAACCGCTCAAACATTGAGATATATTGAAATGTATTGCGATTCTTGGTATGACACTGTTTCAATTACTTAATTTATATCGCCACGAACGCGATTAAGAAAACGCTGTATAATTAAATTGCTACTTAATAAGTCGCTTAAATTAAATTATTGCACTGGTAATCAATTTAAAAAAGGTTTTTTTATAGTATGTGAGAAAACGAGCAGCGGTTACTACGCTGGTGCCCGTACAGTTGGTTACGGCAAGTCTTATATCGCACGAATCGCTCCCCGGTCGTGCCAGCCCAACTCAGTTGCAATGTAGCAAGGCCCTGTTTCTTAATAAAATGAGGACAGAATAATTTTACTCTGCACCAGCTCGCGTCTGTATGTGTAAATCTGTTATTCTCAGGGGGTTTTCTAAGCTTACCTACAGTCGATTTGTTATGGATCTCACTTCGCAAAAGTTGCAAGAAAATAGCTCACGCCTACTTTAATATATTAATTAATATAAAAAAGTGTATGTGCTTATGTACACGCGTTAAAAATTATACTTCTCTATACTTCTACAAGAGAGAAACTAAACTGTTGACTATACCAACTTCAGGGTTTACTCAATAAAAATTACCAATTATTGTTTGACTAACCAACATCTATTTACCAAAGTAATATTTAAAAATACCCTCATCATTTTTCTCTAACGCGCCAAGAGATGTATATATTCATTAATAGACTAGACTTATACGCAATCAAATCAAAATCTAAACGTAACAACTCACAGCTGCAACATACAATAAGCACTTTCTAGCATTATACGGAACATCTATGTGTATATAATATATAAACATCTTTGTGTACTTTCAATAACTCGCATCATCTGGACATCTGTCATCTTACTCCACCACTGACCATAGTAGCTGTGAAGCTTCTGAAACGTCGGGATTGTAAAATACTTAATAAACCACGATAAAATCCTACGTTAAAGAATTTTACTATAATTTAATTTTTGATTTACGCGAATGTTTGAGACCATTGAGAAAAAAAAATGATTCAGCCTTAGAGTCAAAATATGCGTCTGCTGCTGTTTTGACGAAACTCTAAAACTATGTCCGATTGCTTTGCTAAAAAAATTATAAAATCACAACTAATTGTCGCACACGTTTCGAACTTCACACAATTAACTAGTCGGAGCTGAACTAATAATAGATTTTAGAATTTAATGCATCTGTGTCAGGCCGAGTACTTTTCGGTGCACGCTCGTATAAACCGGTGTAAGTAGCTGAAATAGTATAATCGCTTCTGCGTTTTTACCTTTAACATCGATCTCAAAATATACGGGTTTCTCTATCGTACAGCCTCGTGTATGCTTTGTTATGAAGTATAAAAAACAACCTAAAACTAGGGCGCTCTTGTTTCCAATTTGTGCGAGCTCAGTGCTTCAGATTGTAAAAATTACAAGCGCGCTTGTACGTACACAACAGCTATACCATCCGTACTGTTACTTTTACAATATCAATGTCTATACTTCTATACTATATACTCGTGGTCTAGTGGTAGGCATGTCTAGCCACAGACATGAGGTCCCGGGTTCGGATCCAGCGTCGGACCACACAAAAAATGCTATTAAGATTTTTCAAATTCTAATAACTGTCCGAAGTTAGGAAGTTGGCGGTGTGACACCCCCGTGCCTCGGTGAACACGTTAAGCCGTCGGACCTGCACCTGATTTATTTCCGGTCGTACTTGTGTCTGCGCAAATACTCGTATTACATGTATGTATAATAAAAAAGTTCCAACTCCTGCGACTCCCAAAAACTTCCGACCATTTATTAGGTTTCCCATTATGAGCAGTGCCGAGTTAACAATGCCTACTTCTCTTACGGTTACTCCGACTTGTCATAAGTAATTCTATTGATGTAGCCTCTAAAACTGTTTGTGGAGGGATTAAGAACAAGGCTTGGGGATCAGGACGGTCTCTAGATCCCCCAGGCTCTGGGGCACGCGGGGTGATTCAGAAGGACACAGAAGTCTAGCCTGAATAGATGATCCTTTACACATGCGCTGCCATTATCGTTTAGCGTGCACACTTTGTATTAACCACGCAGTTGTAGTGCAGCCAGTGTCAGAGCAGAACGCAAGCGAATCTTTTATGTAACATTCGTGTAGTTTCTAAAAGTTAATCATCCCAACGATTACCTTATTATTCGAATCAGAATGATGTGGAAGCGAAAGGCCGTCTGTTTGACCGCCCTAATCTCAGAAACTACTGGTTCTATTTGAAACGTTCTTTCAGTGTATATTCCAATTATAGAGGAACACTATCTATATATGTAAAACTCTTCCTTTACTGACTAACAGACAACGCACAGCCGAAATTACTGTACCTAGAAACTTGAAGTTAGGTACAGAGGTTCCTTTTATGATGTCAGTGAAACCTGAGAATGGATTTTTAATAATTCAACCCCTAAGGGGTTAAATAGGGGGTGAACTTTATAATATGAAATTATACCATGCTACGCGAGTGAAACAGCGGGGCGTTGCTTGTAATCTATTTGTTAGTTTATTATATATGTCTATCTCTATAGCAGTCACCCAAATATTTCGAGTAACATTCAATGCTTTGCGTAGTTCATAATTCCAGACGCAGGGTGACAATTACGGTCAAACCGCGCATTTTCATATGAATGGTCATTTTAAATTCTAGCACGATATTTACCTTTGTATACGGAATACGAATTGTCTGATCGATTCCTAATCGATTCTGTTCTAAATTGTTTTATTGTGTAAGAAAATCTTCAAGAATGTAGTAGGGATGTCGTTGCTGTACCAAATAGCGTCTCGATCACGCATATGATGACTACGCTGTCGTATTTCGCACGATTTCTGACAATTCGGTCTCGTTCGCACGATGACTTTATGTCGCGTGTTAAAAAAAGCGTTCAAATGGCAATACCATTATATATATGAGCGCCTTCACACGCGACGGCTCATAATTGGCCCACAAATGTATGGCTTTTTTACGCGTGTAAAAATAACTCTCGCGAATTTATTGGAACAGGACGCTGCTCCTTTGGTTGTATGTTTATGGGCATAGGGACTAGGTTAATTCACTTACCAAAACTTCAACCGGCTACTTATACAATTATACATTTAGAAACAAATAAACCTTCAAACGGTAGGATCACGTAGTTGTAATTTGTTACAAATTAACTGTAGGCCTCGTCGACGACGCCACTTATTCATTTTAGCATACTTTTTGGTGACTATTAAAAAACCGGCACGGCTTACCTCGTCGGCGATGGCGAAATGAGTCCACTCCTTTCGAAAGGATCGGCCCAATCTAGCTCTAAGCAGAGGGGTGCGGAAAGAACGTCGCCTTTGCAAGGCAGTGGGACATGGTAGGCTACTACTACTAATAATAATATTAACTAAAAGAACCAGTTACTTGACATTCACATTAGACGTACAAAACAACAAAGTGGTCGTAGGTTTCGGTTTAAATTTTTGAGGTACAGAAACTTAAAAACGGCTAAACCTGCTGCTACTATGGCTGCTAGAATTTAAACCTCTTGTATAAGTAATTATAACAAAGTCGATCCCGGCTTCGCATGGATGTTACTCAAAATATGGCGAAATTCCATTGATTTACAAAAAATCTCGTTTAACATGTTGAAATTGTAACAACGAAAGACGCAAGAAAGAGGACTAAATCTTTCTTCGCTAGTGTTAATATATTCCGATCTGAAACATATTGAAATTTTAAACATCTAGTCCATGTTACACACCTGTAAATTGCTGAGCATGTTGAATGAGTGAGTGAGCTAGTAAGTGAGTGCGTGCGTGTGTGTTTATGTGCATGCGTGCGTGTGTGCATGTGAACTAGCGTGCGTGCGTGTGTGTGTGTACTGCCAGGCTGGGCTGCGAAGTTGTGATACGTATTGCTTTATTAATAATATACTTAATAAAATATAGCAGTGTGAGCTTAATACGTATATGGACTTCTATTGTAAAAAGTGTGACATAGCTCTAAATCCACTTATAAAGTAAATGGTTTTTGTTATCCTATCGGTTCATCGGCTAGCCGAGGTCTAGGAGCCTACAATACGTATTAGGTTGAAAACACAATCCCAGTTCGGTTTTTATCACGTCCGCCGCCTAGGGCGTTCTTAATCTGCTTCATTTAATGATCTTTTTTTTATAGTAAATCAGTAATCGGATACTTGTGACCACTACCGACGCCCATAGACATTCGCGTCAGTGTTGCGTCATGCGAATGCGTTGTCCTACCTACCGCGTAATTTCTCCAATGTGGAGTCGGCTACTCCCAAACCGCACTTAACTCTACAGCATAGCTGTCAACTTACAGCTGTGCTGTGTGAGCGACATGTAAGTACGAGCTGTACTACCTACATACCTACCTCAATAATAATAATAAATTATTATTATTATTATTATTATTAAGGTAACCTAACCTAACCTATACGTCGTCTTATCCCCAAAAAGTGTGTTGACAGTCCTAAGTAAACTAAAAAACCTATATATAGGGACCGACACGCCCCCATGGCTTCCCTCCATACGTTCTAAGGGATTATTATACCAAAGCATACCCAACATTCGAACACTCAAGAGAAAAACGGAAACGCAGTTGTCCCAAACAGTCCCGGCACTGTATAATACTTTCCGAGAAGAAAGGTATAGAAAAGGTAGGACAAGGAAGGATACGGCTGTCGTCATGGTCCAGTTGGGCGGAGAATAGAATGATAAGAATAATGGAAAAGGTATGAGTTATGGATAATACGAGACATGAAACAGACTTATAAAGAGCCTTAGCACTAGATACTAGAGAGGCAGCAGACCCCTCGATCACCCTTAGATACACTCTTGGACGTGGATAGATGTACATAATTCCGGCTTTACGTAATAGTTATATTATGTCAGGCGGCTTCCTAAAAATCGTTAGGCACAAAAGGCTGGACTGATGACTTTCTGAAGCGATTAAATCTTCTCTACGGAATGAACACGACCTATACAATAAATAAGCAATGAATGGCATTAGCCGTACAAAGGCTCATTGTGGTTGGATATGAATTGCCGGAAACTATTTCAGGATTTTATTGAATTTTCCCAGTCATTCTGAAACCAATGGCTTCTGACTCGATTTCGTGGAAATGTCGAGGTGAAAAAGTAGAAAACAAATTTCATAAATGTCTTATCTTTTAAGTAAGTTGTATAATCATCGTAACAACGACATGAGTGTTTTGAGCAGTTTAGTGGTATTTGAAATCGAGACTAACACAGACCAGTTGCATTTAGCGAAGTTAGGTTTAAGCTAGGTGAGGTAGTAGATTAACCAGTTATTAGGAGGATGTCCAGACATGGACGTCCCTTAAGGAGCGTCACAGTTCACGGCGACGAGTCGCAACCAATACACCACACCTGGTCAGGGTTAGGGAGAATGTCTTCCGAACCGGGGCTGACACTTGATAACTTGGTGGTTATAGGTTCTGCGAATAAACTGACCTGCCCATTGCCACTTCTGCTTGCTTACTCTTTGATCGATGTCGGTTACTCATGTTCTTTTGCGGATTTCCGGATTTCGAATCATTAACAAGTTCTGAGTCGTTGATCTTGTCGTTACCGTCTCACGCTGAGCGACTCTGATCATATTTAAGAAGCCTACCTTTAGTTAAGCATAGAACACCACAACTATCCAGTGCGGTGCTAACATGAGTGGTGCCAGGGACCAACAGACTTGAGCGCCGCCTTCTCTTGGTCTTTATTCCCTCTTCTTATAGGAGGGTACAAAGAGCGGCTCCTCCTCTTGCTCTTCTTATAAGGGGGGTGCAAAGAGTATCTCCTCTGTTCAAATGGCTTCGCCTGGGTTCACCCCGTGCTACTGAGCCTCACCGCCACGACAGGGTTTGAACTATGCCGGGGATAATATACAGAGTCCTAACTAACGTAACTTAGCACGGCTATTCTCGAACAATACTGTGCTTCTCTCAGAATGCGTCGGCGCACACCACAAAAACCTATGGACGTGACAATACATAAGCGACGATTGGCGGTTTGACCCTTTAAAATAGCTTCTGAGCGCGGTAATGTTAGGTACCGCTACTCCGATGAACTGTAGAGACGTAGTGCCATGCTGCACAGGGGGGGGGGTTGTGCCATGCATGGAGCATACTATATCATCCTATGCAACGGAATTGGGCCGGCACGACCGGGGACGTACATCTCGCTCACTTGATACCGCTGTAAAGTTACACCTACGGTGTCGCGTTTCGTGCGGTTTGTGAGTAGCCGGTTGCCCAAATGTGAAAAGGAGGGCAACGCATCGGCATAATTACGCTGATGTTCATGGGCGTCGGTAGTCGTTGAAAGGCTCGGAGCCTTCTCGTTTATATACTATAAAAAAGACCAGTAGTAGAGCCATCAGAAAAAAAGAAGAAGAAACGTTATTAGTATCTGGCTCCGGGTCTAGTGGTAAGCGTGTTCAACCACAGTCGTGGGCTCCTGGATCGGACCAAAGTGTTATTGGGATTTTACAATTTCTAACACCACTCCGAAGTCTGGAACTTGGCGGTTTACACCACGGCACGGGGCCTAGGAGAGCACGTTAAACGCTGTCCGGTCGTGTCGGATTGCCATCCCATCTGAATAGAAGGGGGAAGGGGGGAATAGGGAGTGCATTTGTGCCTGCGCACGTGTGTGCTATAATATTTCCTGCGCAGTTGGTTAGTCTACGAAGAGGTGGCCGCCGTCGGCTACGACGACATTAGTATTATTGTTATACATGCACAAGTTATTATGAACAAGTAGCGTCTCAAATTTCCTCTCAACTGTGGGCGTTAAGTTACGAATCTCGCCTGCAACTCTAGTGTTTGTGTTACAGCTGAGAGTTGATGCATTGTTTTAGATAAGCTGATTCAAATATAGTGATCCATTCCGTTTACTAGGACAAGAAGCTTCCGACTTGCCACCAATGGCCAATGATCAATCTCACTATTATTATAAACTAGCGATTCACCCCGGCTTCGTCCGTAATTAACGGAGGTTAGATTATAAATGAATAATGTGTATCAGATAAAGTAACAACCTTAACAAATTAAATCTCCCTCGGAAATCCCTCTAATCATTGGTGATAACTGTATTAAAAACAAATCGGTAAATTTAGAGAGAATCGATGACACACAGATAGACAGCTTTTGCAATATGTATTACGTGACGTTCAAGAGATATAATCGCATGAACACCGCCCGACGTCAAGGATAAGTATTCCAATTCTAGGTGAAGTGACCAATCACTTCCGATAATATCGGAAAATTTGGCGTTGCCAATATTGTCCCCATACCGAAATTCGGAACATCTCCCCGAGGAAATATTGGAGAACATGCGACGATGGGTGACTGAGAACTCCAGCGTTACCGACACTTTTTAATTTTTGACGTCTTTTGATAGACAACTTTTGCAAAGATAATAATAAATGGATTGTCTGTAATAAGTCTAAGGTGTTCCTTCCTCTAAAAGAAAAGGTAGTGCAATGCTGTATTACAGGCGAATGGAGCTGGCACTATCGACGAGGTATCTCTCGCTCACATAATGTCACATTCGCACTCGCTCTCGCACTCGCACGCTCGTACGCACGCATGCACGCTCGTACGCACGCATGCACGCTCGCATACACGCACGCACACATCTACACACACACCTATCTTCGCGCCAATTCCCTAAGGACACCGCATTCAAAGCGATAGTTAGGCTGTAACGTATCGCACGGTGTGTAAGTATTCTTTGGCTGGGGTGGATGAGGGAGGGCATGGTTATGCATGGTTATGCATTTCTCGTCCTCCAATGAGCACTCATAGTAATCGAATCAAGCGCCTTTGGGCTTCTCTTCGCTTCCACACCGTAAGTTCAGGTTCTAAAAAATAGAGATGCTATATAAAATAATGCATTGTCATGCAACTTCAGGTCAAGTTGAATAAAAAAAGCCTTCAAAATGTCCCTTTGTTAACCGTTCGGAGTTCCCTCGTCTGTAATCGATCGTAGGTAACAGCATCAGGTCATGCCTAAACATGCCATGCCATTGGGACTGGAACAGTATGTAAAATTTCAGCTCAATCAGACACCGGGACAGTGGGTCAAATTTAACTTGCAAGATTCCACCATGACACACAAACATACATACATACACGTCAAATATTTAAAGAGGTATGGTTCTGTACAAGTGCCAACTTACAATAATGCAAGTTCGTGTCTCTTATCTCTGTCCACACACGATGAGTACGCAAGTACCCGTGTACGTATATTTATACGTCAAGATTGCGTACACGTAAAGATTTCTCTGTTACCAATTACGGTCATGCCGTAATTGGTCTAATTTACTTCGTATTATCTTCGTATCAATGACTTCCTGTAACATATAATGTCAATATGATATTACTCTTGAACTTTGTATACGATATTTTCTCATCATCATCGTTGTTACTGGTTAGCATATGTGTCGGAGCTAAATTCAAACCGTTCCATTTTAGCTTTAAAGAATAGCAAACGTACAAAGGAAAGTTTCGCATTTATAATATCTTAAGTTGTATAAGCACATAGCAATAAATTCTATCATATATGCTGCATAGGTTACACGAGTTTGCCTGAACTATCAGAATGCTACTTAACCTAACGGTATCGTCCTATCGGCTTTACTCTGTTACCTACGTAACATCCAACTTCACCTTCCCAATATATCGACATATTTGGGTTACGAGAAAAGGAAACACGGAAGCATGATAGGATCACTTTAGGAAGACATATGTCTAAATCTTTTAATACAGGTTTGCAGAGGTCAATTTGAAATTGATGTCGAATACGGAATACTCGAATATCTTTAACATCACTCTTCCGTCCCTTATGAGTTACACTGTACCGGTGCATTTTGTGCAATTTTCGAGAATAAGCTTGACTCAACTGATTAAAGAAGGTGAGGTAAGACTTTAGCTGTGGTAACGCGCACGTATAGTAGACATACAATTAAGATCTTTTTACAATCGCGAATTATCTAACTTGACACAGGCGTGAAGTGACAGCGTCGATGTCGCGTTTCGTGTGGTTTGTGATTAGCCGGTGGCCCATTGGGTGGGGGATGATAGGAGGACAACGGATCTGCGTAACAATCACGCGAATGTCCATGGGAGTCGGTAGTCATCAAAAGGCACCGATTCCTCGTTTCTCCCTTATGTTATAAAAAAAAGATCTAAATCTAAACAAATCTAAAAATAAATATTTGCCACTTTTTACACAGGGCGACCGCCCTCTGACCCCTACAACCCAAAGAGAAACTAGACCCAATCCAAGGTAATGTCGAATATAATACACAAAACGGGGTTTCTTCACAATGTCTGTCTTTCACCGTAGGAGCAATTAGAAAATGTATTTAAATTAGGAAAACTCATTGGATCCCAGGATCGAACCCCGACCACCCGAGTAGAGGCCGAGACGTTTAACCACTAGACCGCTGAGGGATAAGAGAACTTCTTGTATTTTAACATATTTTCTAACTTAATTGAGTTCCACATATTTTGACACATATACAAACATTTGATACTGTCCAAGGTTCATGAATAAAACTTAAATCACATGTAATTACAGCTGCGACCTTGTGATAAGATATATTCTCACTCGAAAAACGTTTTCTAGTAAAAGATAACTATATTATCTTAATCCGATCCGATATGTGGCATAATGACTTAGCATGCCATACACGTATAGGCATTTTCATTTACATCTTTTATAGCTAGCTATCCACTGCTGGCATTATGCCTGAAATGGGATCCGAACCTTGGACAAACAATCCAATCCAAGTCACTTCGTAAGAGGTAGTTTTGATTTGGAAGGGCACGCATAGAGATAATATACATAGAGGAGGGCAGCCAGCCTAAAACGCGACCGACTCTATTTTTGTAAATCGATGGTAATAAAATCCATCCTTACCGACAGACAACCGTCAAAATAACTAATGTGAAAATGACACTGAATATTTCATTAAAAAAACCGGCCAAGAGCCAGCCGGACTCGATTATGAACAGCCCCGTAGCAACAAACAAAAACAACACATGAATAAAATATAAAGGTTCCGGTTTTTGCCATTTGGTTACAGAACCTTAAAAAAGGTTATGAAGCCTTTCTTTCCTCGATTTCGATCTTAGTTTCGCTGTAAACCCACTGATTAATATTCATATCATTATGATCTAATGATTACTGCAGTTAGCTATGTAGTACGTATGGGTTATTAATTATCTCAGGTGAGTGATTCACTAACAGAGATATTTATTGTGCACAAGGTTTTTCCCAGTGCATTATATTGTGTAGACCGATAGGTATACATGGTGCAGAAATAACAGGTAACTAAATAGAGGGGAGATAAATTCATGCAGAACACTAATGGAAAATCTAAAAGTGCACGACTGATAATCAACCTATACTGCAAATATAACGCTGAAGGGTTTGATTTTTTTTTCTTGAACGCGCTATTCTCTAATTTATTAATTATATTTTATTAATAGAAATATATTAATTAACTAATGGCCCGAATTGAGAAAAAATATTTTTGTTTTGTCCATTTATCAAGGAAGGATATATCCTTTATGCTCATAGGAGGATAGTCGTGGCGTGGTATGTAGCATATATCTTATATACCATGAGGTATGAAAACGTGAGATGGTGCCAGTGTATCATGCAAATAAAAAAAAACTAGTCATGTTCGAGTCGGATTTACACACATAGGGTTATGTAGCGACGGGTGCTATGAGCGACGAATTTTTTAGTATAAATATCACAAAACGAAAACAATTGAAAAATGTGTGGTTCCTCACACAAACTATACACACGTCAGCCAAACATATGTTTGTCCACTTTTCAGTCCCTCCGGTGCGGGACTCGCGAGCACCGAATAACACTTGATCGGTTTTATTTTCAAACTCAAACTTTATAATTAATCGCAAAATCAATAGAACTCATTCAGTGTTAGCTTAGTTTTAGGAGGACCTAATATCATTATATTAATTAAATTACAAATTTTCACTTTGACTTTATGTAATTAAAATAAAAGGACTTTAATTACACGACCCGGGCGGTGTGTGTTCATTTAATACCGGCTCAAAGTGGTGATTACGGGAGTTGGTGATTGGTTAGTTAATGTAGGGCAGTTCCTCAGAAAATGTAGATGTTAATGATCATTTGTAGTCGCTGAAAGGCTCCGGCTGTTAGTTCGTCCCTACGCTAAAAACATCTGGATATGTCGATGAAAAATGAGGTGGGGGCCAACCGGCTGGCTCAGTTGGTGACGTGGCTGTTAGTCCGCGTGTTGCGCCAGGGCCACTGCCTAGGTCATGGATGTTTGTATGTGTATTATTTGTATTTCTATAATCAAGACCGAAGACCTACACTAAATCTCTTACAAACAATCTACAGTGAATCTTTTATAAAAGATCCACAGTAAATCTTATACCTGCAAGAGGAAGGCGATAAATGCAGATAATCCATAAAGAGATAAGTTGACAGGTACCAGCAGGACTCAGGGGCAATAACGAAATCACTGAACCGAGATTGATGAATTTGGCATGGGTGCGTAATTTGGTCAAACTTAAAGTGTCGGCGTGATTTTATTACGATTATGACCGCCACAGCAATGCGTGGCCTGCTCAGCTAATACAGCTAGTGTATATATACCCAAATATAGTATATTATTCTATTTCAATCGCCTAGTCCGACAGTACGGCAATCCGACACGACCGGAGAGTAATCAGGCGCAGGATCGACGGCCGAAAATGTTCTGCGAGCCACGAGGATGGGGGGACGAAAATTATTAAAATCCTTTGAAACCCGATGAGACCGAACCCATCACGTCTGTGGCTGAACATGCTTGTCACTAGGCCACGAGGCAGTTTAAATTTGTAAACCAACAATGAATAGAATCACACCTATTAACTGAGACGAAACAAATAATTTGGCAAATTACAAGCTGACCTTATATAGTTCTTGTATTGATGTTAACAATTCTTGATCTGTCAATAAATGTGAGTCACATGATTCTCTTAACACTTCTCCAGTGAACAGAATATTTAGGCATTCCTTGTACTTTCACGGATTCAAACTATTTTTTACGTATTTTATCGCAGTTAATTTAATTATTTAATACAGCCCACCGCTTACCCGCAATATTACCATATTGAAAGGGGGTCACTGACAAAATTAGCCATATTCTCGAGCGAGCTGCTATGAAAACTTATTTATGCCGCCAAGGAAGGTGAGTCAATCAAAGAAGATGGCTTGATTCTTTCTACCGCTTGGGACCAAATGATAAACATAGTCATATAAAAAATTAGACTAATAAATAAAATTATTAAAAAAATATTATTGTAACTATAGCAGCTATCTTTCTTTGACAGATGTGTTTAAAGAAAAAGTACCTCAGTCGTAACGTCATGGTACATAACCCATGGCGTTTCTTGATAACACGGGCCAGTAGCTCCACAGATTAGCACGCTCAAACAAACAAACGAACTACTTAGCTCTATATTATGTATACAGGAGGACAAACGAGACATTGGAGCCTTTTGACGGCTACCGGCGCCATAAACATCCGTATTATTGTCATGCAGATGCGGTGCCCTCCCTACCTCCAATGGGCTCCGGCTACTTATAAACCGCAGTTTACAAAGTCATGTAAGCTAGAGGTACCTCCAAGGCCGTGCCGGCCCAATTCGGCACTGCAACTTGGCACTAGGTCTTACAAAAATCTTTAAGAAAATAATCTCGCGCGCGATGTCGGTTGCTTTCATTCTTTCACAAATATTTATATAAATTTTCTATACAAACTTTATATCTTAGCCTAGCATACAACAAGCATTATGTGGTCTTTATAATTATTTCTTTTCTTTATGTTATTATTCCATATTGTAAATTATCTTCTCTATCTCGCTTTTACTTCTTTTTATTTTGAGACGGATAAGATTTGTCAAGCGTGTGTACGCGTAAACTGCCTGAACGGCTCGATGAAGCATAATCTGTGAGACTTATGACTCTCTGATATGATCTCATGGAGCACAAGGGAATAGCTAAAACGGTCTTGGGGCCCGCAACGAATTTAATCAGAAGAAAATAGTATGATTAGATTTGACTATAACAAGCAGTCTTGTCTTTTAAATTAGTTTTAGGTGAGATTTGACGACCGGCTGGCTCAGATGGTAACGTGGTGGTAAGTCTGCGTGTTGCGCCAGAGGTCGCGGGTTCGAATCCCGCCTAGGTCATGGATTTCTATAATAAAAATCTTAAATATATGAAACTTTCTTAAATATATAAGAATATGAAATATATTACCTGCAACGCAAGTCCATACGGTTCTTACCACGGGACTTGGCTAACGTGGTGTATAAGTCCCACAGATATTATTATTATTATTAGATGATAATACTTCCCGGTGGACTGACGACTTGTTTACGGTGTGGGGCCGTTGGATGCAGGTGGTTCGTGACCGTGTCTTACAGGCCTATGTCCTGCAGCGGACGTAGCTCGGCTGATGATGATGAGTTAATAATATCAGTATGAATCATTTGAGGAAATAAAGATGGGGGATTTAAAACGAGTGAACAGCTCATACCGGCTGATGTGGGTAGTTTTTGGTCCAATTCCTTCATGTAGACCGTAAAGACCCCATAATAGGTGACGTCACAAAATGTTCTTACGCAGTAACATCCACAGCAGTATTATGCCAATCGAATAAACATTAAATGGTCCAGTGACGCACGCACCTCCCTTAAACTGGGGGGATCCGACTATTAAATACTCCCACTTTATGGATCGCCCATAAAATTGGTAATAGGTGTTATGTTTTAATGAATAAGTTTATTTTAAGTGAATATATAAACTCTGTTTATTTTCAAGAACGACTGGACAGATCGTAACAAGATGTTGCTATTCGTTATAGATAAATTTATAACCTAACAAGTTGTTTTAACAATTAACTCCAAGAAAAGAAAATCTCTGTGATGGTTCTTTCCTACTTTGTGCACGTAATAATTAATATAGTTTGATAAACTAACTTATTTTATTTCTTATAACATCTATGTATTTTTCTCAATTAATAATTTAATGACACAAAACCACACCTTAAGTGCACTACACCAATGAAACTATTCAACAATATCATAACAAATATCAAAATAGGGTAAACCCTACTTTGATATTTGTTATGATATTGTATTGTACATATGGTATGATATTGTATTTGTTATATGATACTGTATTGTATGAAACTGTATTGTACATATGGTATGATATTGTATTTGTTATGATACTGTATTGTACATATGGTATGATATTGTATTTGTTATTATACTGTATTGTACATATGGTATGATATTGTATTTGTTATGATACTGTATTGTACATGTGGTATGATATTGTATTTGTTATGATATCGTTGCTTTTAAGCAATCCTACTACTAATAATAATATGTTATTATTGTTATTGACACAAAAACTACTGAACGTGTTTGGGTGAAATTTGGCACAGAAATCGATTATAATCTGCAATAATATAACAATATGGCCCATTGAGGGATGATGAGAACGGAAGGGCGACGCATATTGTTGAACAGTTTCATTGGTGTAGTGCACTTAAGGTGTGGTTTTGTGTCATTAAATTATTAATTGAGAAAAATACATAGATTTTATAATTTAGTTTAATATTAACTATACGGATGTCCATAGGTGTCGGTAGTCGTAAAAAAATGTCCGATTTCTCGTTTACCCCTTATAAAAACGTTTGCCCCTTATAAAAAAGACAAGAGAAATATTGTTTAACCAAAAAATGAGTGGGATAGATTTTACGCGGGAGTTTACCGATGGACCCAAAGTCCTGCGTCCCGAGAGCTGGTATACTGTGTAATATTTAAATAATTTTAATATAATATTTATTTGGTAGGTAAATTTATTAGCCCAGTTTATCTTATTTATTTCCCAGTGTGACGTAAACAATCACTTTACAATTTATAATCGCGTCAAAAAATTGAAGCTTGTAAAGTGTTTGCATCGCACATGGCTCAACGCGCACATGGCTTTGTTTGTTTGAAAGCGTTAGTGCACCGGCACAAATAGCCGCCGGGGCATTATTGGCACATGTTCTCATTATGTGCGATTCTGTATAGAAATACATGTTTAATTATATGTTCATACTCTGTAAAATTATTGTAGATGTTTAGCTCAATGTTCAGGGTGGTTTCGTCATCAGTCTGCTGAACGCTTCGTCTCCGATCATCATCATTATCTTGCCCGACGTGTCGTAATGTACCCAAAACCTTGTAGGTAACAACATATCCAAGCTACCATCAAAAATCATGTTTATTCATCACATGAGCTGAACTCCTTTCCGAAGGATTGGCCCAATCTAGCTCTAAACGGAGAGGTGTGGAATGAGTAGAGAAGGCCTTGCCTTGCATTTTGATAGGGATTGGGTAGGCCATACCTATTCCTTAAAGGCCGGCAACGCGTCCGGCCTTTAGGGAATAGGTATGCTCTTTTCTTGAAGACCTGTAAGTCATATCCGATCGGATATACCGAGGGAGGCAGCTGGTTCCGCAGTACAGTTGTGCGCGGTAAGAAGTAGCGTTCAAAATGTACTATTGTGGATATACGGACATCAAGCAGGTGGGCGTGGAACTTAAGACTTCTGTCGTGATGTCCGAAGATGGAAGCTTCTTTGAGGCTAATTTAGCTTTCGTTTCTAAATGACCGCGGAACCGAACGTTACTCGATGTGTCGACACCAAGTGTTCCGGTACTAGCCGAGGGCGACAGGTAGGTGTTCTGATAACAATGAGATACGACGAGGGGTGACTTTTTAGCAGTAAACACGCAAACTTGTGTCTTATGGGGGTTAATTTAGACTAAATTTATACGGCCCCATTCCGAGGCCTTGGATAACAAGTCTTCGATTTCAGACAAGTTTGTTCCCGATGCTCGTTGAAGTGTTCCTGGGAAATATTGGCACGGCTAGTGTATAAAGTATCCGCAGTACTATCATCTGCGTAACAATGAAGGCCACTAGTTTGCAGCATGTCATTGATATGCAGAAAAAGTAACAGAACACAGCCTTGGGATGAGAACTTGAAAAATCCTAATAACACTTTCTGTACGGAATTCGAACTTATCACGTCTGTTGCCTACCACTAGACGCTACAGTTAAAGAAACAAACAGTACAGCCAAAGAAATAAATAGCGACTAAAAAGTACAATATCTTGAAATATTAATATCATTATCAACAACATACGAGCCATAACTGGCCGAAACGAACTTAAGAAGAAAGATAGGCAAACAAAATTTATTACAATATATTCTATCATCTTTTCGAAGATAGAACGCCAAATTTGAATTTATTCAAAGTGATTGTATTTGTGTGAGGGGATCTAGAACTTTCTCTGCCAAAAAAAATCTCAACAATGAAAAGAAACGTAAGTCGTGCGGTGATATTTTTTTACGTTTTAAAGAGAAAACAGCAACCCAGATTGAAGTCAAGCTAGACAGTGTTTTACTGCCCCTGCACTGAGTACAATTCACACCTGGATAACTGATTTTAAACGTGGGAGACAGAGCTACGAAGACGCCAACAGGTCTGGCCGTGATCCGGACATGATCAAAACGATTCAAAAAATCGTTTTGAATGATCGGCGCTTAAAGTTGCGGCAGATAGCAGAGATGGTTAGCAATTCCTCTGAACGCGTTTTTAACATTTAACACCAACATTTACAAATGAAAAACCTTTGCGCGCGATGGGTGCCGCGTTTGCTCACTGCATGACAACAATGCGGATGACTAAGGGCGTAGGTAGCGGTAGTAGAAATTCCCGTTTGCCCCTAGTAACAACATTATGTTTTGATGACATTTGATCAGCTGAAATCTATTGAAATTGTGCTTTCATATTAAGTTATTTCACAGTCCACTTAACAAACTAAAATTATACCTGCGCTCGGTGCAAAGTGGGCGATCCCGCAATCAAACTGGATAATTTGACGAGGGTTCTGTGAGCAAATTACGCCACGTGTTAGTTCTCAAGATACAATCGTCGAGACAACTCTATGATAACATTAGAAAATGTTTGAAGAAGTATAAATCACTACACAAGTGAGTGCGTTAGACGTGGTGATGTGAACATAAAGTAAGTTCGCGGGTTGTTGGGATTTTATACGGTTTTTCGTTATCATCACCGGCAGGATGACGGCCTCCCCCATTGAGCGCTATAAGGTTCATATAATATGTTTATAAAGTAGTTTTCTTCTGTTATTTCTATTTTATATTATTAATATTATTTCTTTTTTATAGCATCGACAAACGACGAACTTGGCGACACCAGTTTGTATATAGGGAAGCCTATACAGGAAGCCTGTACCCTCATGGGCCACCGGCTACACACAAACCAAACACAAAACAAACAAGTTTTTGAGATTTCGCGTATCGCCTTTATCATCAATATTATAAATAGGAAACATTTGGTTATTTGTTTGTTTGCATTGAATAGGCTACGAAACTACTGGACCGATTTCAAAACATATTATTATATAAATAAAATATAAAGAAGTATATTTTACCATTAGAATCTTACATCTTTTGTGATGAACATAGGTTATATAACATTTTCTTAAACGTTTTGATCATTATGAAACTTCGATGATGTAACCAAGTTGTGAATTAAGTATCAAAGCGAATCCTCATTTCTCTGCATAAATTATTGTGACCAACAGACGTTGTGCCGTCATAAATTTAATTTCTTGTTCTCACCATGACATCGAATCGTCATTACCATGTGTTGCACATCTGTCAGGATATCTACATAGTCTGTACTGTGATGACAGCTATGACGGCTGATGCCCGTGTTAGATACAGACAATATCAAGTACGGCCCCGAAGACCATGAGCTGAGGACACGCTGGTACCTCAGAGATGTGTCACCTCTTGCTATCGTGCACGTAATACTCCCCATCTAGAGTCCAATCCTTAGGATGGTCATTCTCATTGTAACACATATAAGTATATAACACCATGAAATTATTATTTTTATATTTTTTAGTAAATCAATGAATTTCTGCCATATCTCCCAAGATACGTGCGTGCGAAGCCGGGACGGACTGCTAATATATATATTTACAAGACAAAATATTGATGTATATTACATGGCTTATCGTTGCAATGTCTAGACAGTATGATTATATTTTCAGATCTTTGGTACCAATCTTAATTCGATCAAAAACATATTATAAGAAAGCCACACGAATAAAACCTGTTTGTTGTAACAAATGCAACTTTATCTTAATAGGTTTGTTATTGATTTGAAATGATATTTATTTATATATATAAACGAGTCCCAATACCGTCAATATTATTCAGTTGACAGTAGAGAAATCGGGACTCGTTTATAGATATGTATTTATCTATTTCACCTCTGCCAATTCAATGATATTGCAGATTCCTTTATAATTATCTTTTTAGTACCCTTATACTAAGAAAAAAATAATAGAAGGCATTAATAATCTTTTGGTTACTGCCGACACCCATATGCATCCATATAATTATTATGCGGATGCCCTCCTTCCCTCTCCCCCCCTTCAGTGGGCCGCCAGAAACGCACATAACACACGAAACGCATCAATATAAAAAAAAAAACTTTAAATTGACCCGCGGTGTGCGATTTTCTGTAAACTTTGTGTTATATAACAGTTCTCGCTCCTCGGCCTTAGGGAGTAGTGGTGTGCGGTTTATATTATTACGTCAGTAAATTGAATCGATTAGTAATCGGTGATTATTCGATATCGGTCTTCAAGTTTAATGTAGCCACAGTATACGACAGTATGCCACGCGAAAGCGTTTCATGTGGAGTGTCAGTTTCCCGTGCCCATTGGCCGAGGAAGGGGAGGAGAAGAGCAACACATCTGCACATTATGCAGATTTCTATAATTTTTGTTTGCCTCCGTAACGTCTAAAAAATTTTGATCCTGAAAGAGGCAGATATTGTGTGAAATAAATACTTAATCTTAGATATTTTAAGGACACGTAAATATTTCTGTATGGTGGTGAACGAAACGGGTGGTCCGTTAGAAATGCTGTTATGTGCAACTGATTGCTAAAAAAAATAATTCATAACAAAAATATCGCTAAAAACGATTAATATTGATATTTTAATACAAAAGAATAATTTAGAATCGATTTTGCACATCACTAGTGAGAAAGCGACCTCCAAGTGCATCTTAAGATCGATACGTCTGAAAGATTAATTGGAAAAGTTATTTTCTTCAGCAAACAGCAACCCTCTCCGGTCACTTAGTCAACACATACATCCTTTGTTTAATTATAATAATTATATCAACTACGATCAGCTCGTTACAGACTGCATACGTTTATTGTATACTAGTTAGTCCTGTGGCATCACCCGCACAAAATATATACGAAAGGGTTCATGAATTTTCGTAAAAATATTTTCATGTCCAGGCTCTCTGTCTCATCTCAGTTTTTTTACATGAAAGAATAATCAACAACTTCCTACCTGTGTTACTAGTAGATGTTAAATACGAAACTTCGACAAATTGGTAATAGTAAATAAGTTAACATTAGAAGAGTTTTATTGGGAATAGTCATTTTCCTATTTCAAGATAAAATCATGGAGATATGAGGTGCAGGACCGACAGTAGTTGCTGCTGACCGACAGGACAGCATGTCCCTCACATTACCAAAATGAAATATTAATATCTGTCTCATCCCCAAAGCCAGAGTTTACGTATTACGAACGATCACGATTCTGATTTTTACTGATCTGGTACACTAGAATCGTAAGCGGCGTAGGGACGGTAAATACTCCTTACGAATGATCATAATTGTGAAGAGAACGTTGTGCAAGGGATGTAAGCGAGGTAAAACGTTACGCTCTGCACTACTGTTCCAAAGAATTTTACCTCACATATGTTTATTACATAAATCGTTCCCAACAGCCTTATCACACTAGCGGTTCAAGAGAGTACGCGCGGTGCAGAGGCGCAACGAATTCGCCGCGGACGCGCAGCGAATTCACCGCGTACATATGGCGGAAACGTAACGAGAAATAAATTAATTTCAAACTGGATTCAGATGAGGAAAAAACTTCCATTGATTACATATGTAAAATGAATAAATTTTATTTTTATACATTTTTATTAATAAAAAGAAATATTGAATTACTATAAATACACTACTTATTCGTTTTATTACACTAGTTATATTGTTCGAAATAGGTAGTTAACTTTACACCCAAGTTGTTTTGTAGTTGTTTAATCCGATTTTTCTTCGAGTAGCCAAATTCTACTCGCAATTCTCATTATCATACTGATTGCCCATTGGGGCGGGATGATAGGAGGGCAACGCATCGGCGTAAAATCATGTGAATGTCCGTGGGCGTGGTTGATTATCAAAAAGTTCCGATTACTCGTTTGCAACCTCTCCTTACTATTAAAAAAATCATTTTAAAATATTTACTTTATTATAAACAATACAATTACAATTGATATTTCGTTTATTCCATTTACCATAATGCATATCTTTTCAGGTGTTCCAGACTGCAAGAGTATTATATATATATATATATATATATATATATATATATATATATATAACCATCGGTTTCGAGTTAATATATTATATATTAGGAACTCAGTTTGATATCACACTGCACTGTGGTTGAGTGGCGTTTGAATCGGTATAGAAATGGCATACAAACTGAAGTGCGGCAAAATCGCCACGGCTCCGCTCCGCCCGGAATATACTCGCACCCCTTTTGTGATAACGCTGTTAAGGAGTAAACGCTAAAAACTACCAACAACAAATTAAACTGACTGAATCAGCTTCATCGGATTGCTATGAGTGTTGGCGAGGAGACTAGGTTTAGGTCGAAAAGGGGTCTGATCTCCCACACTCCCACATATGCATCCCGATATGTGAATATTTATAATAGCTAACTTAAGAGTTAGAATATTATATATATTCCTATAATAGTACTTATATTATTATCATGGCGGGAGTGCCTCATGACCTACGAACGGATGCCACCAATGACGGGAGTAATAATAATAATAATAATATTTGTGGAGTTATAACACCATGTTAGCCTAGTCCCTAAGTACCGTAAGGACTTGTGTTGCAGGTACTAGATAATGGAAACATATTTAATATTTTTAATCTTATTTATTTAAGATTTTTATCATGGATACATATAATACATATATAAACATCCATGATCTAGGCGGGTTTCCAACCCGCGACCTCTAGCGTAACACGCGGACTAACCACCACGTTACCGCCTGAGACAGCCGGTCGACAAAGAGTAACGAAAGAGTAATTTGTATGCATGACTAGGTATTTAGATAACACCAAGGGCAAGTCATACCTATGAGGAAGTTATGTAATGTCAGGCCCATTGTCCGTTGGGTAACGCTTGATAAGAGATATCTAAATGGCGCTTATCATGTTTTACGCAGATAACTGGGTACGAGTTAACGTGTGTTAGACTACTTAAACCCTTTCTGATAATACAAATAGATGAGATTTAGCGTAATAAGCAGTGGGCAGACTAGGACCCACCGTGGATCATATTTTTTTAAATATTTATTTGCGTCTGTCAATAAATAGACTGCTCCTTTGTTCCCCCACAAACGTACTGATTATGGACATGCGTTGCCCCTTTCACCCACCACATCCCTCCTCTCCTCTACACCCTCGGCTACTAACAAATCCAGCCGTAAGCCTAAATAAGATAGCCGTCCCTTTAAAGGCGGTATGATCTGAGAGAAAAGTACCTTCCTACTCATGTCGGCTCGATTTGAATACAATGCCGCAATAACTTTTAAAAATATATGATTTATCTGATTCCTCTGATATTTGGAGTGGGGCTTAATGTGCCAAATCTCGCCTCTTCCTTATCGCGTCAATATTATCATTTTGTGAGTGGCAAATTGTTATCAAGCACTTTATGAAATCGATGATAAGGACTTTCAAAAGATTAGTGATTTTTAAGGGGCGGTGATGCATTGGTGCAATTCAAGGCTCTCGCTCGTACAATATCGTGCAGTGATAGCTACACCATTCAATTTTGTGGTGTTGGGGGCCGGACCAACAACAAGAGGATGGGATGAAGAAGGGTACGTGACCGTAGCACGTGTGACAGAGGTCTGCATTGAGAATGCATACATGAATCCTAAGGTGGCATCTTTTCGTGCACGTATATATTCGCCGACGTGTACTGTGAGAACTCGTAGCATTGTTTGTGAATACGGGTGCTACTTACTGCTCACTGTTAAGTGAGCAAATGCGGCACCCATCGCGCGCAAAGCTTTTTCTTTCGCAAATGTTGGAGTAAAATGTTAAGAACGCGTTTAAAGGAAATGCTTACCATCTCTGCTATCTGCCGTAACTTTAAGTACCGATCCTTCAAAACGATTTTTTTCATCTTTTTGATCATGTCTGGATTCGTGACTTTCACGTTTGTTTCAGCCAGGTATCAATGAGCCCTAGTATAACCACCGGCGTCTATACAAGAGTAGGCAATTAACACGCCGACCTGGCTTCCATTTAACCTATTATTCTCACTGTACTATGATATAAATGACCAACCGCGAGTTTTATTCGCCTAACTTTGTGTAATAATGATGCAATACCTGATGGCTGTGATATGAGGGAAAAAATAGCACCACATCAATTTTATAAGAAGGTAGTGCCATGCTACATTAGTGCCGAATTAAACAGAAAGGGGTGCTAAGCCCTTTTAGCTGTTTGTGATTTTACGGCGTACCATTTGAGATATGCATAACGATGGACTTATGGGCTTCCTTAAAAGGGCAACGTGACACGTGTAGCACGCGCACTGACTTGGTGTTTGGACTTGTGCCCTTATGTACTTGATCTTAACATCAACCAAATAACTAAAATGTATAGGCGCATGCCGTTTCCCGAAATACACCTAAATAGTGTGACGCTTAGCAAACCAGTTTGTGATATACAAAACATTACAAAATTAACTACTAGTTGTGCCCTTTTACTTGTGTAAAATCTACTCCAATGAAACTATTCATGTTTATGGAATGTAAAATTGTTTTTCTGTATCAACAGTTGTACTAAGTTACTCCAAAAATATGCATACAAAATATTATTATGAGATAAGCTATTTTTAGTTACAGTTGAATTTAGGTCTCTGAGCGAAGAAGAAAAAGCGTGAGTCTTTCAACTACTGCATCGATAGTTAAAAACTAGGCTAAGGAAAATATAATTACAACCATTATCTAATACTAGCATGGTTACACCAGCGTAACTCCGGTCCCATTAGTCGCCGCGTCATGGTATATAGCCTACAGCCTTCCTCGATAAATGGACTATTCAACACAGAGATAATTTTTCAATTCTGGCCAGTAGTTCCTGAGATTAGCGCGTTCAAACAAACAAAAAACTTCAGATTTATATTATGAGTATACATACATAAGAAAATATAGTATAGATAAGTGTCCCGTTGTTTTACCCGTATAGAATCAGTCCCAAGATTTTTTTTAAAAATATATTTTGGGATAGAGAATATGTTTGAGACACCCCAAATTGTGATCAATATTTGTGCCAAATTCCGTACAAATCCGTTAGGCATTCTTGCTCGAAAAAATATCAAACACAGACAGACTTTCACATTTACAATATAAGTAGGATATTCCATTTTGTCTGTTTGCATAAACTGATTTTAATATTTGAAATGTCATGTCAAGTGAATATTACAATATATGAATATCTATTGCTGTACCTAGAGCCGATCCATGACCGCGAATGTTGTAATAAGTACATTATCAAACTTTAGCCTTATCTGGTAATGGATTACCAGATAAGGCTAGATAATATATTGTAACATATTATCTAACTTAGACTATTTCCGGATACCACAAGAACTATACAGTGCATATACTCGTAAATGAAAAGAACTGTAAATTATATTTTTTATGGCTTTATATTTTTATATTCTTTATATTTTTTTAAAATTATATTATTTATAGGGGCTGAGTAGCCCGTTATAAAACCAGTTCTCATTGTCCCATCGCAACAAGTTCCATTATATTTAATTTAAAAAAAATTAGAAATCGCTGCGGTGAGCCAGTTGTTAATTAATAAAAAAAATATGAATTAACAACTGGCTCACCGCAGCGATATTAATTATCTGCAATTTATCAGCATTTTAATAGCGTAAAGGTCAAAGTGGCAGGAGTTTCACTAACGTGTTCGCGAGGGTTGATATTTTCGAACGCTTTAGCGAAAAGGTAAGAGTATCTTTTTCCATGTGCGCGCAGACCGTCACGAAAAACCGATACCCTGGAATTGGCTAAAGTTAACGTTTTATTTGTTCATATACCGCCAGTACGTTCTCCACCGCGAACGTTCAGCTGGTGATCATGTAATTGACTTAACGCATAGATGGGTAGAGACAGTTGAAACCAAAGGGGAGACATTAGCGGTTAGTCCGGATGTAGCGAAGGCCTCTGATCGGGTCTGGCACAAGGCGCTCCTATCAAAGCTTTCTTCGTACGGACTTCCCAGGAAATTATGCGATTGGATCACTAGCCTCTCGACAAATCGCAGCATCAAGGTCGAAGTCGCATGCCCCGCCCTTAAATTAGTCGACTCTGGTGTTCCCCAAGGCTGTGTTCTGTCTCCTACCTGTTGTTTCCTCTGCGTAATGACATGCTGAAATCTTATGGCCTATTGTTACGCAGATAGCAATGGGGACGCTTTAGGCACTGGCCGCACCAATATTTCCCGGGAATACGTCCACGAGTATCGGAACAAACTGGTGTCTGATGTAGAGGATTTGTTATTCAGTCTCGGAATGGGGCCGACTAAATTTAGCCCAATTCAACCCCCACAAGACACAAGTTTACGCATTTATCGCTAAAAAGTAAACCCTTCGTCGTATCCCCTCGTTCTCAAAATGCCTACCTATCCACATCAGCTAGTACCGAAATACTTGGTGTCGAAATATCGCGTGACGTCCAATTCCGCGGTCATTTGGATAGGATAGCTAAATTAGCTTCAAAGAAGCTGGGTGGTCATTAGGGCGAAGCCGTACCTCAATTCAGCCCGTCGACTGCAACTTTACAAGTTCAGTTAATTTGAACTCTTTAAATCATTATTTTACATCTCCACCAATTCAGTTTAATACTGATACTAAACCTTAAGTTTCCTTGCTAGTCTTCCGCCTCCAGATTTTCCTCCTTTTTCTTTTAATCAATTATCAGTCGGCGACGTTAAAAGGCATGTCTTACTATACCTTCGAATGCTGTGGGTGCTGATAGAGTTAATCGAAAATAGATCATTCCTATCCTTGATAAAATTGCACCTATTCTTGTCCATATATTTAACTACTCGCTTCATCTAAGGTCTTCCCTGCCATATGGAAAGACGCCAATATAATCCCTTTACCAAAAAAATCCAAACCTGTTTCCTTTGCTGACTACCGACCAATTTCAATCTTGTCTTTCCTTTCCAAAGTATTGGAGCGTTTACTTCACAAGCAACTCACATTTTACATTAATAAAAAAATTATAACCTAAATTCATTCCAATCCGGTACGTCTACTCTTACCAAAGTAACCAACGACATTCTCTTAAGCATGGATCGTAAATAACTAACAGTGCTGACTTCACTTGATTGTAGCAATGCTTTCAATACAGTAGATGCATGACGTGCTCATAAATATACTAATTTCAGTTATCAGCTATCACCGACGGCAGTGGATTGGTTCCGATGCTACTTGGGGGGCCGAAGGCAGAGACTAGACTCCAGATTGATGACAAGTTCTCAACCTGGGCTGATATCTCTACTGGAGTTCCTCTAGGTGGTGTCTTGTCACCTCTTCTCTTTGCTCTATTTGTAAACAATATCACCAGACCATTATCATCTTTTTACCATTTATATGCAGACAATCTACAAGTGTATACTCATTATTGTCTTGAAGAGCTAACTAGTGATATCAACACAATAAACAATGATTTTTCGTTAATAGCTGCGTGGAGCTACTCTCATGGACTGTGCCTTAATCCACTTAAAACCCAAGTCATTATAATCAGGATTCAAGGTCTCACTTTACATATTAACTGGGCTGATCTTCCCCTCATCAATGGTACGACTATACCATTTAAAAAGGTTGTCAAAAATCTTGGAATACACATTGATGAAAATCTAAAATGGACACAAAAGGTGTATGCTACGTGGCACTCGGTACGTTGATTACAATATATGCTTCCTATTCCCACCAAAATTTTAATTGCGGAGTCTCTATTGCTACCTGTTATTGACTATGCTGACATCTGCTACACAAATTTAACTGAAGAGCAGCTCAATAAGCTTGAACGCCTCCAAAATTTAGCCAGCAGGCTCACATTTGGTTAACACAAATATGACCGTATATCAGAATTTCGCACAAGACTCAAGTGGCTTCAGATTAGATTTTGTCGGAATACTAAAATTCTGTCAACTCTTTACTGCATCTTGCACGATAATAAAATCCCTACGTATTGAAAAGAAAAATTTGAGTTTCGATCGTTAGAATCCAGAGAACTGCGCTCTACCCAAAATTTACATATTAACATGCCTACTCATAATAGCCGATTTTATAAAATGTATTTTACAATTAGAGCAATAAAATTGTGGAATTCCTTGCCTTTG
Organism: Eumaeus atala; assembly: GCA_017140195.1. NCBI lineage: Eukaryota > Metazoa > Arthropoda > Insecta > Lepidoptera > Lycaenidae > Eumaeus > Eumaeus atala. The sequence goes on along the minus strand of JAFELO010000253.1, from coordinate 652,732 downwards.
AATATAAAACAGGCTAACAGTTTATACACTTTTAAAAAATTAATAAAATATTATTACCTAGAACTATGCTCCAGTTGACCTTCATTGCCTTATTACTGCTACATCTGTGTGCATTGGTATATATTTATATGTATATGTATGGAGAGAGAGAGAGAGAGAGAGAGAGGGCACACATTTTCTTTCTCTTCTTCTATCATTAGCTGTTAGGTTTCGTATAACTAAAGAAGTCTTGCTTATATAAAGCGAAAGGCTCCGATTGCTCGTTTGCCCCCTTATGCTATAAAAATATGTGTATGCCTACATAATATTATATAGGTATATGAGCATCGCCATCAAACGCTAAAAAATATGCAAGCCGCTGGCATATACGTGTAAAAAAACCGATACATTTGTTACAAGAACAAGGGGAATTAAAAAAAAAATGTATTTTTATCCGCGATCTACTGTTATGTATCATAGTAGATTGTATTCATTATACCACAAATAATAATTCAAACGTTCATTAATTAATAATTCAAACGTTCATTAATTAAACACTGGAATCTGTAGCTTATTAAAGTTGAATTAAAAAATTATCGTGATAATATGACCCTACTTGGTTTTAAAAGTGTTATAATTTGACTTTTATTTGATGGTTGAACGAAAGGCGTTCCTCGTCTGATTTAAAACAATCATTCGTCTAAACCTCTTTTTTGGTGTGTGGGACTCACGACACATGATAGTGCCGAATACCCACAAAAACCACCGCGAGTGCCATCAGTGCCGCCCTTGATGAGGCGCCCCGGAACAACAATCATCAGGGCACCTAGTCGGCCCCCTAAGGGACCACCTACATCTCCACAGATGGGGTTGCCTAGCACTGCATGACAACCCCACCGACTTTGGGACAGTGCAATGGGGTGAGATTCCCATCCTCGCCCCTTGCCCCATGCGCAAAAGCTTCACCTCCTGTGGCTCTTAGGTCCGCTTTTCTTATAAAAGGTGTACCGAGAGCGATTCCTCCTCCTGATCTTTAAGCCCCCTCTTCTTGTAAGAGGGGTGTCAAGATCCCCCTCGGTTCAATTGGCTTCGCCTGGGTTCACTCCAGGCTCCTAAGCCCCACCGCCACGACAAGGCTTGAACCATGGTAGGGATTCGTCATCTAAACCTCTACTGTAGGCAAATCTAATGTTTACTTACCTCTTCAGTGAGGCAAGTAATCCTCGCAGATGACGGGAGCGCGGCTAAAGCGCTACGCCCCACTGGTGCCTCCCTAGACGGGATAGAAAAAAAACCTGACCGTTGACCTCCTCGCTCTCTTGCATTCTCCAGCTTAATGTTTTGTTTTTTCAAAGTTTTCCTTCCAAAATGTGCTCTCATTCTGAAAGCAACTCGAGCATAATTCGACGGTTTTAACACAACCTTGTAACCCTGGTTGTGTTTGCGACATAGCCATAATTACCGGAGCCCCGCTACGGAACATTCTCGCAATAAAGTCGCACAGCGTGATACCGGGACCAAGCTGTAGCGACTATGTCCACCGCTTATTTGGTTTCATTGTAATTTTCTTGTTTACACCACCTTGACTTTTATACCTCTTTACGGAACGGTCATTTTTCCGGCCTTTTTTTGTGAGCCGACTTGAAAAATCTATAGTTATGTGTAACTATTATAAGGCTGAATAGTTTGTTTTGTTGATCGCCTAATAGGTCTGGCTTGAAACCCTTTAAGATGCCCTTTATTGAGGAAGGCTCGAAGTTAGATGGCATATAGCTTAGAGCCGTCCTCGCTGCTAGTTTAGTTAAAAAAATATTACATTCCGCCGAATTGAGTGGGGAAGTAGGCAAGGTAAATGCAAATTATAAACACGAACATGCTGCTGAAACTGCTGCTCGCGGGCGGTGCTCGAAGCTGCTCGGCTCTTCTCGACGCTGTACAATTCAAAGTCCATCTAAGATGCTGCTCTAGCTCCAGTGGCATTTTGGAAGTCATTTCCGTCAGCACGAGAAGCAGCGGCACTTAGCAACATGCGCTGTTCCGCGCTGCTAAGCACTGCTCGGCGCTATACATTTCAAAGTATACAACGCTGCTCTCGACCCCGCAGCATAGTGGAAGTCATTCCCGAGAAGCAGTCGCACTCCGCAACATTCAACTAGCAGTGACCTGCGGGTTTTCAATCGTGTAACGTGGTTAAATTTCATAATATAAGCTTCACTCTCCTATAGAGGTTGTATTCTAAGACTCCTTTCTTACTGCTCGCTCACATCGTGAGAGGGCTGACCAGTTTCGGCTGGGATTGATACCTAAGTCAGCCAGGTTTAAGTAAACAACTTAAATCCAAATTTACAAGTCACTAACGTCAACGTTGTAGAACCATCTTTGAAACGTTTTTTTGCTCCTTTCACCAACATCGGAATGTAATTTCCAAAAATCCTCTCTTAATGCTCCCCTTCACTATCCTAGGAACATACAAACATACATACATACATATAATTGCAGCTTCATGTGTTCAGTAATTTCGGGAGTGCGTTGTCTGTCAGTCAGTCAATTACTCAGTCGGTAACGGATGTTTTTATACATATATACATAGATTAGCTTTATTAAATTGACAGTCATTCACTACATAATCATTATTATTTTATGACTACTGGATCGGTTACGGGAGAATTTATTATTTGTTTATTTAGTGCTTAGGAGAAACAATAGTTTAATAACAGCAATAGAACAAAAACACATAGTGACAGGAAGCTTTGAATAGTTCCCCACTAGTAGAAACAGTACTTATTGTTAAGATACACTACACATCAATTCTAAGTCTGAGCGTCAAAGTCAGGCAGGTAACATTACGCATTATACAAAGTTCTACACACAATTACATGCATTTTTTTTAAGAAGAACCAACTTTACATCTCAAAGAAAGAATCACTAATTAGCTTGCTCACAGGCGCACAGTTAGTGTGTAAGAGATCTAGATCAAATATATTGGTGACCTTGTTGAACTTATTTCCCACAGCCAGAGGAAACTGTTTTTCTTATAATTCGAGGAGGCTAGAGGTAAGTAAATCAATGGGTTATTATGGAGAGATTTTGATGGTATATTAAGAAATATATAGATGTTATACCAACCAAGTTATTTCCGGACAACTCTGTTTGTTGGTCCAAGGAAGGGAAGTCGGTATTTTCTATAGGCAATGTTCTGAGGAATTGTTCGGCATAATACCAGCAGAATTCCATCGGACACCGCGACAGATCGCCCGTCACCTGGATATCCGCACAACTGTACTGTGGAACCAGCTGCCTCTCTCGTTATTTCCGATCGGATATGACTTACAGGTCTTCAAGAAAAGAGCATACCTATTCCTTAAAGGCGTGCAACACGTCTACAAAACGCCTAGTCTTGCAAATGTCTATAGGCGGCGGTAGTCACTGCCCACCTGCTCGTTTGCAGCTTATCTCTAAAAAAACATTTGTATGAATGTATGGACGGATGTTTATTACTCAATCACACAAAAATTACTCAACGGATTTTGATCCGTTGTCTAAAGTCCGTTGTTAGCTATAGAAATATTAACTTTTGCATATGATTTTGTCGGTGGCGGGTGAAGCCTCCTCGGTTAATGTTAAATAAAATGTTACAAACACAAAGTATTAAATACGTACATACACGCGTATTCTTTTCGTATTTTTCTCACTCATCGATCTCACGACATTGAGTTAGACAAGCACATACATGAATATGTATTACATATATCGTGGCGATACATAAAGGTTGTTTTTTATTGCACAGACGGCAAAAGAGGAGTTGAGATAGAGATAGACGTTTATACAAATGAATGAATGAATGAATTGTCGTTCTCAATTTGAATCCCAGAATGTTAAGCAACCCAAAACTACATTTCTTTAGAATAAAACGAGTAATTATAGCCTTTTCTGACTACCGACTTCCATGAACATCCGCACAATTGCTATGCGCTGCCATTCCTCCTCCCTTCGAATGGGCCAGCGACTACTTATAATGCGCACGAAACGCGACACCGAAGATATCTTTATTCTTTATATAGTGTAGGGAGGCAAACGAGTATTAGGAGCCTTTTTAGGCTACCGACGCCTAAGAACATCCGCATAAATACTATGCCGATGCGTCGCTCTCCTCTCGTCCCCCCCCCCCCTACAATGGGCCACCAGCTTTGAACAAACCGCAAGAAACTTAACACCGTAGATCACATTTACGGCGGTATCATATAGTGAGCGATAAGGAGAGAACACGATAAGCCACCGGTGCGACGTCAGAATTCTCTCCGACCGTCCCAGTAGAATGTGGGCATAGAGTGTAATTGTGACTGCGCACACATCTATACACTATGACATGTCCTGCGCAGTTGGCCAGGCTCTATAGACTAGCATGAATTAGACTAGGAGAACGTATTTAAGTATAACTCATTTCATATTTTATTAGGTTAACGTGTATCATCTTGACTATCAATCTTTGTGCAAAGATGACGTCACTCAGACGTGTAGTGTGATGTATTATCATAAAATATTCAAGGCTGCAAACTGGTCGTTCGAGTAACACCCATAGATATGTAAAACAAGGTGATTTATTTGAATAAAATTGCAATAAATTGCCTCCTTCATTTTGTTAACCAAATTTCGAAAGAGAATCTCGCAACTCATTGAATACAAATACGGCTGTCACACACACGGCATGTGTTTTCACGCGTATTTAGGTTTACAATTAATTGACGTCCAAGAAGGTATACGGCGTAAATAACCCCCTTTCTATTAAAAAGGGGGCATGAGGTTATGAAACATTATGCCTCATTTTACAGTACTACGTAGACGACGTTGATATCAACAATTACGGACTAGATATTATTTGTATATGATGTATGGAGTCAAGATAAAAAAGAAGATATGCTTCATCTAACAGAGTATATTTTTAATTTGACGTTACGGCATAGTTTTTCATTTGGGCGCACAGGGATGTTGGTGGAATATTTTGAGACGTGAATGAATGGCCTTTATGGACACATTATGAATAATAAATACAGCTACGCACATTGTGCTCAGATTCAATTTGTCTATAACTGATACATATCCCGCATATTATCACATCGCCTCACACCTATCCCCATGGAAGGAATGAGAGGGGGGGGGGGCCTCTCATTCCTTCCTGGGCGATCGGTTAGTGTATGTTTTTTTTTTATTTTAACGGGCTTGGCCCACCACATATTCCCACCGCTGCTACTCCTACCAGCCAGGATCGACAGCGGCAACCTCTAATGGCCCTTTGATATTATCGCTGGGAGCCCGAGGGTAAGGCTAAAAAACTGTCTTGGGACCCGCAACGAATTTAATCCGAGGAAAATAGGGGGTGTAGGAAGTGATTCGTTTCCCTCCTTAGTCATAGCGGGAGACAGTACAAGATAGCAATGACTTGTGAAAGCCAAGAAAAGGAGAGGGCAGCCAGGTGTATGTTGTCACTGAGATTAAAAATGTGCAGCTGAATATCACACTAACTCAAACGCCATAAATACGTGACTTCACGCGTATTTACAGGCAGTTATTACCCACGCAGATACGGCGTAAATAACCCCCCTCTCTTCACTCCCTTAACTCCCCTCTTATCAATACTACGTTACTACACAACGTCGTTATCAACGAGTACTAGATATTTTTATTACTTAGCGGTTATTATTATCATAAATATGGCTCCTTTAGCGGTGATTTCATGGCGTTTGAAATATTTGGATACCCTCTTGTGCTAGGTCTCGTGTCAATGGGCAGCGGTAATTTTACCACCCGCTCATCTTCCCCTTATCCTATAAAAAGTATGTATCGTAGAAAAACTTTATTTATAAATCACGTTTATAACACAAATATGTAATCGTATTGGCCTGAGTTATTAATTAGTGGTACTTTAGAGTGATATCAAATAAAGCGATATTGATTAGAAAAAAATAACATTTGGTATATTACGGTAAAGTGTATAAAAAAACCAGCATCTAAAAGTTAAAACGTAGTAAGGCACATGGAAAGAGATTATATAGCTACGTGGGTGATGTGCAGAATGCACCTTAAGGCCTTTTCAGTTTAAAATTGAAACTAGTGTTTCAGTCATTTGAGTTTTCATAATGTTTCGAAATGCTTAAAGCGGATATTAAATATCACTGGACAAGATTAGCGGCAAAAGATAAAACCGTAAGTTAATTTAAATAATTTTGTATTCTTGGCTGATTTATATCTTTCATACCTGGATCAATTCAACTACTTGTGGCACTGACTGTACCTATTGTATTTAAGAATGTGCATATGAAATGATGATCGAGATGCATAAGTAAATTTTAATACGGAATTTAAGATGTTGTTTGTGTCTTTTTGTCTAGTTGAATGTGTGTTTTGTAGATAACCAGAAGCCTCGTTTGTACTATTGAGAATGTTTATATATTAGCATTGAAATGAATTTAACATAACTTGTCTTTGACTCATGTTTATTCTGAATGATATTACAGATACTAAATACATCCACAGCAAAAAATATTCCTGCGAGAATGTTAGTTGTCGTTTAGTTAATATTGTGGAGATACATAATGTACTGGATATTAATAGATAAAGTATTTTGTTAAATATCAAATTGCTGTTGGAAACAGAAAAGGCAACCGTGTCAACAATGTATTTAGCGTATAAATAACAGCTGTTAGAACACGTTCTTATTTTATTCGTATGTTATCAGTTTAAGATTAGATAGGTTTGCTGTATAGCTGACAACGAATAAACTTTACCTCTCGATTGAAAAGCGGCAAGTTCAGGGCCGAACTAAAACACCAACACAACACTATCTGTCACAAAACTGAATACTTAATTTGTAAACACTTCACACACACGCGGTTTAACCTGGAGTTTTTAAAACGATCCAAATTTGTGATACTAAATGAAAGCTCACCGTTGCCGATTAGAAACACTTCGATATCAACACTTGCTATAAAAATGTATACGACAAGTTTTACAATAACACAAACACAAAGGTTATGTTATTGTGTTTGATAAGCGAGTGCGTCAACTCAGCCCGAGCTCTGGCACGTAACTGGACGACGGTCGCGAGACGCGTGGCTGTGGACGCAACACAAACTAAACTCTAGTGAATTGCGGATTGCAAAACGTTTACGAACAAAAACGTCGCTCGATCGCATCGGCCGTGCTCCACCCCCCC